>JAFFZR010012139.1:0-13000 GCA_018397195.1 Lethrus apterus | reverse complement strand
ATTGCTACAATCAAACCAATCCCTAAGGTTCTTTAGCCAGGATACACGGCGTCTGCCAATACTCCGCTTTCCACCAATCTTCCCCTGGACTATCAGTTGGAGAAGTGTGTATTTCTGTCCTCTCATTATATGGCCCAGATATTGAAGCTTTCTCTTTTTTATGGTGTTAACTATTTCGCAGTCCTTCTGCATCCGGTTCAGTACTTCGGCATTAGTAACTCTATCGGTCCAGGAAATCCGCCACATTCTTCGGTAGCACCACATTTCGAAGGCTTGTAGTTTGTCCATGTGGCTTCTCTTGAGGGTCCATGCCTCAACTCCATACAAAAGCGTGGAAAAAATATAACAACGAAGCATCGTAAAACTAAAATCTTGCTTGTGAAGATAACGAAGAACTTCAAGCGACGATTTGCATCATCGCGAAACCTACTAGTCAAGATGTAAAATAATTCGATTTTAATGTGGGCACCTTTCCCAATTTTATTATTCGAAGTAATAGAGAACAAAGGTGCATATTACATGCTAACTTTCGAGCCAAGGAAGCTTATTATGATGCTTTTGAAATCGTATTTCAATGAGAATTTCAAATAAGTTTGCTTAATAAATTGCCCAATAAGGTATTTCAAACTCGAACGCGTATAATAAACTATACCGACGATATTTAAAAGAATTATTTATATATAAAAAAAAAAATAAATGTAATGTGTAATTTAAGTCACGCACATATTTTCGGATACAATATCCGATTATTATAGCTTTGGCTGTTATCGTCGTGATATTCTGGTATCAAAAAATATCCACAAGTCTGTATTAGGTTTTACACCGGAAAATAAATATTGGTGAACGCTCGTGCTTTTACGGTCGTCGTTTGTTTTACTTTCAGCTAACTGCAATATATTTTCTCGAGATTGCTTCTTCGTCTTGGTACGCCGTGTGGAAAAGTAACGGTCCGTATTGCAACAAATAGTTTATAAGAAAAATCAAGTGTTAATGCATTTCTAAAATGTTATATTTTCTTCACACAATGCACGTAATTCAATATACAGTGAGGACAAAAAGTAAGGAATATTTAAAATAAAAACGAACTCAACCGGTTTTTTAAAAAACGCTGAAACAGGTCGATTTTTGACTTCAAAAATACACATTAATATGTGCGATTCATCTTCCGACTTTCATTTGTTTTGTAGTTATGACATAGATTTTTTTTGTGCAATCCGATAGTGATTTGTCTAGCCTTTATGACCGTGTACAAAAATCATAAGGTTGCATAAAAAATATTCTGAGAAAAATCGAGCTGAACATTATTATTATTATTACCATTATTATCATGATATCTTGATTATTCAATGGTTTTAAGATAAAAACGATAGGTGCTTCAACAAGAAAGTTACGTACCGTTAATGGTCTGAATTATTTGTTATTTAGGATTATATCAACATTAAATTTTCAGATCGATTTTTCTCAGAATTTTTTTAGTGCAACCTTATGATTTTTTTGTACGGTCATAAAGGGTAGACAAATCACTATCGAATTCCACTACAAAAAATGTATGTTGTCATTTAATTTTTTGTGTGATGACGTCATAACTACAAAACAAATGAAAATCGGAAGGTGAATTGCACGTATTAATGTGTATTTTTGAAATCAAAAATCGACCTGTTTCAGCGTTTTTTAAAAAACCGGTCGAGTTCGTTTTTATTTTAAATATTCCTTACTTTTTGTCCTCACTGTATATGTTTTGATAAGTCAGCAGATGAGAAAATGGTTTTGAGGTAGAAAAATAAAATAAAAGAAATCGGAAAAACTATATCTCAATATCCTTCTTATTCCATTAAAACAGTTTACACAATTTCCGAGCAAATATTCAATGTATTCCTAAACCTAGAATTATTGATTAACAAAAATCCTGGAAATTATATTCACCTTTCATTATCTATTATGTTCGATTAAACTATGTATGTATATCCTTTTTTTTATACCATGGTCTAGGATCCAAGGTATATTTATCAATTTCGAAGAAAACTTATTTCGTAACACATCAGCATTTGAAAGGGAATTGTCAAAAATAAGATATGCCGTTGAGATAAAATATTGTGTCAGGATGCGAATTTCAGATTTTCTCGATTACTGTAAGTGACAGCTACTCTGACGAGACGGGTACACAATAACGAACTTGCGGACGTATTAATCCCTTGAAAAAAATATGACTCGATTATTATACAAGACGTTCGAAATTTGCAAAATTGTTTTAAACTTAAAATAAAAATATATCAAATTCAGATTTTATTTGAAATATTCAAATTCGTAAGATTTTCCTTTTTTTTTAAACATGAATAAAATTTTGTGTATCTGAAAACATAAACCGTTTTGTTTTTATAATAGTTGTTTACAGGACGCTTTCTGGTTCATTTCTATAAGGGAAGAGTTTTATTTTGTTATTTTTATTTCTCGATTCATTCGAAACGAACTGATACGCTTCCATTCAAGTTTATGGGGAAACCCAGATATATATCTGTAATAATTCTGTGCCGTATCCCCTTTTTTGTTCGATTCGACAAATAGAGTTATGTTTTTATAGCAACACGCAAGTAAAAATATTACGTTTAATAACACTAATTTCAGAATAACGTTACTTACTCGTCAATTCAATGTAAAAAAATATTTATTAAACATATAAAGTCTTTCAAGAATAAACTGCTCAGATTACATCGGAATTTGTGTCGCCTTTGATTAATATTCCAGTAAAATATTAATTATGTAATTATGTAATTTGGACAAAACATTTAATGAAAGAAATAACCGCAATTTTTGTGGATTTATCTTTAGGTACAGCCCCCAGTTGTTAAAATTTTAAGACTTTTAAATTCTCTATCGATTCGGCCGTTACTTGATGAAAAATCATATTAAATATGTTTAATAAATAATTAAAAAACACTACTTAGATTTTCACTTGTTTGACTTACTTAAAACAAGTGAAAGTATAAACTGTGTTGTTTTATTATACATACTTTAAGAATTCCTGAATATATATATTTTTATTATTAGTAACAAAATATAAATAATATTTTTCCTTCAACATCTTACAATTTTTATGTGAATATTTATTTATTTATTTATTATGACTAACCATTAAATTAATGGTATTTATTTTTATTTGGATGACGTGGAGGATTGTAAATATCATAAATATTAATTTTTTAGTTTTCTTATTTGTCTCAGCGTAGAGATCTTCTTCATCATGTCTTTAACGTTATTAGGTTTTAATGGCTTTTATGGTAAAATATATCAATAGTAAAATAATTACTTGAAAAAGATACCGAAACACTTTTTTATAATAAAAACCTTTATTTGACGTACAGATAAAAAACTTAAACAAACAAATCCTTCAAACCGACAACGCTTCCTCCAATTTCTTCTTCAGCTTTTTTAGAACGTCTATCATCTCTCTTGATTCCTCCATTTTCCTCCCAACATCAAGTCCTTCTCTAGCTGCTTGCATTCCCTTCACCAGTGCTTCCATTCGTCAGGGCCGTCTGATATTTGGCGCCTGTGGGCTACTAACAGCAATGCGCCCCTCTACATATGAAAATACACGGGAAGGGAAGCGGGAGCGGGGTGACCAGTGAAGTTTTACAAAATTTTCAGAACTAGAAAGAGTTAATATAATTAATAATTAACAATAAAAAAAAACAAAAATATATGTATAAATCATACAAAATTCAAATGACCTATATTAAGGTGGGCAATTATTTTTAATTAAATTATTGAAATTCAAAAGTCAGTTAAGTTAGTTATTAAAATTTAGGTTGGGTTCGCTTCGTAATCGAAATTCAAACGAAAATTCATAAGTTGTATGGCTTAGGTTCGCTCCGTAATTCAAAAAAGTCAATAAGTCAATTTATGGTTTGTACAGCTCATGAAAAACTCCCTAAAAGAGTATGTTTGGTTACGTTACCTATATGAACAATTGCCCCCCCCCTCCCACAAAAGCCAGCCGCTCCAAGTACCCCAGGGCTATATCCTATTTAGCCCTGTGGTTAGGCTGGCTCAGCCATTCGTCTCTACCTACTCTACAAAACCTACATTTTCGGTAATCCTCCCCCATCCAATATTTATTTGCCATACCCTCATTCTCACACATGAACCTTGTGCAGAGATCACAAAAGTTTAACAACTGAAACAATACCAACAAAATAAAAAATGCTGCAAATTCTTGAAAGGAACTGTGGAATTGTGTTAATAGTTAATATTCAGTTAGGCCTTTACAAAAAGAAAAGTAATAAAATTTCTACATTAATTCCCCTTCATTTTCTTGTCTTGATGACCAATAAAAAGATGGAGCACGGAAATGAAAGCATCCAAGATATAAAATTTCATCGCTCGCAGTAATGTTAATAAATATTTCGGATGAACGGTCACAGGCTAAAAATATTGATTTAGTTCAGGTTCTGTTTTGGGACCATTATTATTTTTATTATTTATTGTGATGTTTGCGGACGACACATCAGGTGCTGTCTGCGTCGACAATCTTAACGATTTATCATTAAATATCAAAACGAACACCAATCAAATACTAAATGTTTTTTTATAAATATTTTTTTAAATACTATTTATATTCGAAAAAATTTAAATATGTTACTTGAAAATTATACCGAAACACCTTGTTATATATTTTATATAATATTTGTGTGTCGTAATAAATATATTTTTATTACACAACAAGTGTATTATTGCTTATTGAAGAATAGAGATAAGTGTAATAAATTTTACTTATAAATGAATAATAAATTTTACATTTCACGTGATATTCAGAGTAATGAATTCTTACAATTTGCAAATTTGGAAGGTCAAGGATTTTCGCCCTTCGCTATGGTATTTAAATCCTTTAATTCCGTTTTCAGCCCAATAAACTTATTACTTAATCATAGATAACAGAAACAAGATGTAGGATTCTTGTGAAAAAAAAAAATAATGTCTGATAAAAAAATCAAAGGATTTTTATCTTCGAATTCATTTTGATATTTGACTTTATAATTACATTTGTACGACAAATATACAAAATTTTAATGTACTCATTTTAGAAAGTTTCACGTAAATGAAATTTCTTCCTAAAGATGCAATAAATTTTCGCCAAGCATTCGGAAATTTGTATATCTTAGGGATGAAGTAAATCATATAAGTAATAAAGATGTTCATTAGTGTTAGCATTATAATGTGTAGTAAGTTTGAAACACCGTCTACAAGTATTACGAGCGAAGGCTGTGTCAGAGTGTACATAATACCAAGCTCATAATTAATTCACATGTCTCCGAAACGCTCATTATTTATGATCGTTGTTCCGGTAACTTGGAAACTGCTTCCATTCAAATGGTTTTTGGGTCTACGATCACATCGCGGATTTCGTTTCTTTCATTTTATTTAGAGACAACGAATTTACAATTATTTGCTTGCATGCCTCTTATAAGAGCTTTTTTCGCGGAACGTAGCAAATTTTTAGTTGATGTATAAATTCGTATTAGATTAGCACTTTTATGTGTGCAGCTGTAGTTAAAGTTAAACTGGTAATTAGAATTTCATTTTATGATGAGTTTAAGAAATAATCATTTAGCTCGTATTGTATTACTCAGCGATATAATCGTTAAATCTTTATTGTTTTATTTGAGCAAATTAAATTTATAACTTTGCTTTATCGAGTTCAATTATGTTGAGTTTAAATAACTGTCTGGGATGGGTTGAAAGTAAATACGATTTTATAACTAAGAATTTGGCAGTAAACGTTATTTATTTTCATGCAAATTTTTACATGTAACATTTTTCAAATGATTTTCTTTTTGGGGTCGATAGATATAAACACACAGACTATTCATCATTAATAGATAATGTTTTCTAGCGAAGCACTTAAAGCAGTCAAATATTATTTGGAGTGAGGCCAAGCAATTTAAATGGTTCATCTTCAACTAAATTTAAAAAATCGTGTAATTTATTTCAATAAAACAAATAAAACATCTGATTGTTCAGTTTAGTTTCAAATACATTTTCTAACATGTCATTAGACTTGTATACTATGTCCGTAAATTTGGAGGAGTAAATTAAAATTCTCACTAAAAAAATCGGTCACGATTGGAGGAAAAAAAAAAAAACAGTTCAGCAAGGTGAATTCACTTCATTTAGAATGTATTCAAACCCGGGGACAAGTACTGTGGTTTCACGACCAAGGAAACGCCTCCGTTTGGGGCATTTATGAATAAACTTCGATTAAACAAGATTTTAGTTTCTCCAAATTATTTAATTGGTAAATAGTAGTAAATAGTTATCAATAAACAAAAAAAAAAGATATGTTTAGAAATTACAAATTTATTACATTTTTCTCCTTTATAAGTGATTGTAGATTCAAAAGAAAGTGTGTGTTTTATTAACTTTTGATAATGAAAAATAGGAGATATACACAGTCCAACAGACAATTGCAATTGACGTCTAAATAATAAGATTAGTGTTGCCCAACTAACGGTAAGTTCGAAAATTATTCCAGTGTAATTCTGCCTTATGTATTTACTCCTCCGAATTTACGAACATAGTATAGATCATTTTCAAGGTAAGGAATAAAAATTAGTTCACTGAAAAGAAAATTATTATTATTTAAGGAATATTTGCAATTTTTTAAATTTAAATAATTCTGGATGTAGAATTATTTGTATTTTGCTGAAAAACAAAATTCTCATGTCACAAAATAAACAAATTCTATGCGTCGAATAAAAACAAACAAACAAACGCGTGCAAACTTCTTAATGAACTTTTTCAAACCTGAAACGAATGTAAAGCATGCTGTTTGTAATGGAACATTTCTCCATTTCACACCGAAGTCCATTTAAGCGGCAGAGAGCAAACAGTTAATTTAATTGGGAAACGCCAGGCTACATATGACGCTTAATTACTTTAGAATCGAAATTGGGTTGATTTCGCCCCTAACCGACGTCGGTTGCCAGCAAACCTCTGCTTGCCCGGCTCCTTTTGACACTATCTCCGATTCAATTTATAAACTATAATTTATTATTAGGTGAGTTATTACTTCTACGTTTTTGGAATTACGGACGAGGATTATATGAAGAGACCTCGTTTTATTCTTTGCACGCTTCAACTTGCCAACTAATTAAACACCAATTTTGGTAGATGAAATGTAAAATTACTATACTAGACTTTTAATTTATAACTTTGCATGTGCATTTTTCCACGAATTCGATTATCGATTATCAAACATCGATTTTTGTTGTGAATAATCGGTACCTAATCGTATTAATTTAAATCGTATGAGTTTCATACAGACACGTTGTCAAGTCAATTACAAACAGGAATAGATAAAGCCAAATATTGAATTCGTAACTCGTATGGTTAAAATATTTATTCGTTCCAATGAGAATCGCAAGCTATATACGATATCGATCAACTAAATTAATTGATAGAGCAAAGTGATTGACTTAATTACATTTTCAGCATCAGAACTTATTAATTATTGCATAATTTGTACCACGTTATAATTGACAACGTGAATGGAAAGCAATGATCTGATAAAATATTATTCCTAGCAATTTTTCAATATGCATATCGTATTATAAATTCTGGGACGAATTAACAAGAGCAATAGTTAATAATACGTTTACATACAGGGTGATTCTGTAATATTTTAACACGTGGTAGCTGATCTGCAAAAACAGCAGTCCGATCGCCAATTAAAATTTTTGAATAATTCCATTTTTATAAGGTTTCGATTCTAAATACAATATTGCGTCCATCTGAATCTGGTTGGAAAAGAAAATTTAACTTGGCCGCAAAACAACCTTAAAATTAGGGTTTCTAATTAGATTTTTCAGGTTTTCCAAACCTTTGCAACAAATGCTGGAATAGGCTTTAACAAGGAAAGAAAATGCGATGAGTCGGTGTTATTTTCATATTTTAGTCACAACTAAAATATTTTTTCACTTACACATTATGCAACATTTTTTACAGATTTAGCTTTGGGCACAGAGAGAATTTTTTAAGTGGTAACTTTAATTTACTCCTCCGAATTTAAGAACGTAGTATAGTAACTAGTAGAAAGCAAAAATTAAACTAGAAGAAAAAAAAACATTGATATAGAAGACCCCTCCCCAAGGTCGGCCCCAATTACAGAGCGTTAGAATCTATTCCAGCATGCACTGCAAGGATTATAGAAACGTGGCAAACATAATCAGAATAGCCTGTCGGAAGGCTAACTCAGAATTAGAAACGTAGCACATTTTATTTTATTTTGAAATAAAATTGTCCCCAGCGAAGATTTAAGTACTGACTTCACTAAGATCTGAAAAAGGGAAGTGTTAGAGGGAAATTAGATCGAATAAGAAAAAAAAAAAGGGAAATAGTGGGAAGAAGTATTTTGAGGATTTAGTAAGTAGTTATAAGAAGTAAATGCAGATTATAAAGAAGATGTATCCACAAAAACATAAGACAATGACGAAGATATAACATGAAAAAATAAAAGGATCATTGCTCTAGTGGCTTAGCCAATAAGTCAGTAATCTTAAGGTCTAAGGTTGAAATCTTGACATTGGAATTTTATTTCAGAAATGAAGTTTGAAATGTTTCTAACTTTGAGTTGGCCTTCTTACCGACTATTCTGATTAGGTTTTCCACGTTTCCCTAATTCCTAACTTCCCTAATTCCCTACCAACTGTAAGTCGGTCGTTGCCGCATCCCAAAGACCACACTCTGTAATTAGGTTCGACCTGTTGAGGTCGCATAGCAGAAAAGGGTTACATAAAATAAAAATAAAAAAAATAAGAGGAGAAAATATAAAAGTTAAAAAAATGGGAAAGCGCCACGATAAAGTAAAAACACTGAGCTTTTTTAACTTTCTGTAATTATATAACATAAAGAAAGAATTGGTAATCTTGGTCGTAATCACAAAAAATTGCTATCCTAATGACAGAAAATTGACGCCCATAGAAATATCTCAACCTAAACCTAAACGCATGTTGCTTCGAAAAAGTTAAAAAATATTCAAAAATTATAGAAATAATAATCAAAAAACTATATATTTATAAAGTAACTACTTAAAATTAAATTTCAGTTTATTAAGCTCAGGTAAATGGGAAAAATTCGCTTTTATAAAATTGCATCCTGTATAGACAATTAATTGAACGTTATTATATTAAGAATTATTTTCAACTTAGAAACCAGATCATGTGAACTATTACCACAATATGTTGTGTTAATGATCACAACGCGCGTAATAGATCGGCAAGATTGGTTTCGAACGTCTGCTGGAGTTATCGATGGAATGATTAATTGATACTAATGTTCTTTCACAAAGTGCATGATAGCAAACATGTTTTTCGTATCGAGATCTCGTCGTCCGCGTCTGTTGAATTTAAATAACTTTCGAAACGTAAGTCATGTCATAGTGTCATTACACTCATTACATAAATCGACATTTGTTTAATAAATGAAAAATTTACGTAGTTATTTGACCAGACTAGTGACCCGCATGTCTGGGTCTGAGAACGAAATTCACGCCAATATAAATGCGTCCCTGAAAGGGGTTGGGGGTGTTTCGTCGTCGTGAAGGTGTGCTGCGCTTCTGTTGACTACAGAAACTAGAACGTATGTTGTTTGTTGTTGACTTTCGTGATACTAACAACATATAAGTTGGTTGACGCGATATCCTCTTTGTTTATGTGTCCATTGTTAATATAGTAAAGTACGACGAAGTTTGATTGATTTTGAATTATCCACGTAATGGAACGGAAATTCAATGGAAATTCATAATTGAAGAAGGGTTTAATTTATTTTCTACTTGTATACGTGTTCTAACGTGTAAAGTATTTATGTATTAAAAATATTTATTATTCGTCTTACAAAACGGTCACAAACGGGGATTCATACGTTTGAAAAAGATTAATTTTTATTTTATTGCGTATGAACTCTTACCTCATAAATGCAAGGAACTTAACTTATTAATTACATGAAAGACCGACCAACATTCTTTATGCAAAAAATAAAAAAATTAAAACATTTTTTTGTTTATTTTTTTAATTTTTTTAAATAGTTTAAATAGTATTTTTTTTCTGTTAAAATTTGTAAAATTTGTTTGTTAACTTCTTTAATAAATTTTTACAAATTAATATAAATTAGAAACAAAATTGGACCAGGTGTACATCCTTGCGGCAGTATAGATTATGCAACACAACATTTGTCATAGTACATTAATATTAATTATCAAATTCTTGGTTGTAAACGCTTGAAATTATACTTATCTTTTACTCGTGAGCTTTATTGGTTGACTGCTCATGAGTAAAAGATAAGTACCTACTTATAACTAATATTAATGAAAAACCTACCCTTCGTGTATAAAAAACGTGTAAAATTTCAATAATAAAATGATGCGGATTTTATAATTTTTTTTTTTGGAAAATACTATCACCAAAAAAATTGTCGATAAATTATTGAACGTTATAGTAATTTTTTTGATTTTAATCGCGAATTTCTCATTGGAATTCATTACTAAGAAAACAATGTTAAATGTTAAATTATAGAAATTAAATAAGAACGCGCTAAGTGGAATAGCTTCAAAATTATTGAAACGTGAATTCGAAATGCCGCATTCTATATCAGAGAAGCAAAGAATTTATGAAAAAACATTTTGTTCAAAAAAAAAATGCCAAAGTGTTTATTACTACGTTTTGTCAAATAAACTCTTTGGTATATATTTTTTTTTATCACAAAAGCTTAATACAAGTATTGTTGATGCAAACTGCATCAAAATCTACGGATCTCTTTAAAAAACTCGAGTTTGAATCATTTAAATAGAAATTTATACGCCAATTTTTTCATACGGAATAAGAATCTCATCGTTAAAAATCATTAAAAATAATTATAATTTCAATGAACGAAATACAGATATCAGTCGTCGAAAGCTTTTAACATAAAACGACTATCATTGGGATTTATATTGGAACGTAGTGCCACTTAATACATTCTTTTGTCATTTTTCATCCCTTTGATGGTATTCGACAAAAAGGAAGAATGTGGGGTTCATTCAATTAAGTTGCTCCGTGGAATTTTTATTGATTACCAGTAAATGAATTTAAATGCAGATGCAACTTGGAATAATCACCGCTTTTGATTCGAATGTAAGGAAATTAATTTGTTTGAATCCATGTTTGTATTCAAGTATGAAGTTCATAATTCACAACGAATTAATTATGTTTCTACTGAATTTTCATAACGATGATTTCAGTTTTAATTTATTTTATGATGATTTTTAGAAATTTTGCCAAAGTGTAATTGTCAAATTGAAAATTAGTATGAAATATATATATACCTATATATAAAAAAGCAACAACTCGATCGTGTAAACATTTTCTTTGCGTATTTTATTGATCCAGTTGTTCGTGCAAACGTTATAAAGATAAGTCCGAAATAAACCCAAGATTTGTATTCATGGATGGTTTCTATGTACAGGACATTCATGGAGGTGTTATATATTATCGTGTAGTCTTCCTGTAAACTTTAATACAGCTGTTTAATATTAAGCATCTGCATCCTATATTTGTAAATACAATATATACGTTGTAACTTTGCTCGTTTTAGTGCATTTGAGGTCCATCTTTTAGTTCTAAGGAAATAAACATTTTTTTATGTTTGCAATGGGGTAATCCTGGCATTCTAAAAATTCTACTCTCTAAGGATAAATATTGCTTTTTACAATACATTACAAAAGACCAACTAGAAACAACAGTATTTGAACGCTTCTTGCTAATTATAAAGGATATCGTTAAACAATATTTTTCATGTACGGATGTTTTTTTAATTTTTTTCGTTTATTTTGCAATTTTTTATATTGAGTTTTCAATTTTTATTTTATTTGACTTATTTTTATTTCAATTAAATTGATATTTTATAGCACCATTTGTTTGTTTAGGATTTGTTTTTATTTTTTTTTTGTTTCGTTTACTTTTGTTTTATTAAATTAGTTTTCATTTATTTTTAATTTCGTTAGTTGCCGACAAAGATAAAATTATATAAAAATGTATTTTTAAAGTTTTGGATTTTTTTCATTGTCGTTTTTGTGGTTTCCTTAAGTTTCATTATTTTGAGTTCACTTTCCCTTTATTTTGGGATAAATAATTATATAAACATTTATATTTAATTTTTTGGATTATTTTCGTTGTTGTTTTTGTGGTTTCCTGAACTTTCGCTCTTTCGAGTTCACGAATCCATCCCATCCCTTTACTTCGAGAAGGGGGCTTTAATTTTTTAATTCATATGTCATTTATTTGTTTTATTATTTCGATTGTTTTATATTTTAATCTTGAACAAACAACCAGTAAAAAAATTTATATGTAATAAAAAAATATTTCTTACGACACACAATTATATAAAAACAAAAACATAAAACAAATATATTTTAATATTGACACATTATTGTCGTAATAATGTATTTATTACATATCACGATTGGTTGCTTGCTCAAGATTAAAGGCTGGTTTACACGAAGCCAGTAGAGAAGCAGTAAAGTGAGTAAGTAACTTGATTTAAATTTTCAAAAGCAAATTGGCAAGTAAATACAACCTGTTTCTATGCACTTGACTGTCTTATTAGCTTGCCTGGCAACTTGCATCGTACTTGACTTGCCTGAAATACGAGGCATGTAGATGTTTACACAGAGCAAGTAACTTGTAGCAAGTTACATGCTCACTTGACTTGCTTCTTTACTGGCTTGATGTAAACCAGTAAGATAATAATTTCAAGCAAGTATATATTATGTAGAAATTCAGATATACAGGATGATTTTTTGAAAACGATCCGCCTGAGATATTTCAGAAACCAAAAGGAAATTAAAAATTTCCGAAAACAGGTCCAGTTATATGTCAGGGGGGAAACGGTTTGACCTATGATTCACACTTTTGACGTTTACTCCTGCGCCCCCACGAATACCTCCCCAAAATTTTTAAATGGAATGACCCAT
>JAFFZR010012138.1:0-13251 GCA_018397195.1 Lethrus apterus | reverse complement strand
TATACAGTGCGTACCAAATGTATGGAACCGGCCTTGTTATTCCAAAACTATTCAAGCTAAATCGATAAAATTTAATATGCATGCTGTTTACAAAGCCTTCTAGTATTTCCACAGTTTTGTTATTTTTTTAACTGAGAAGTTCGGGAGCAGCACAGCCAACTTGATTTTTTTTTAATGGGAAGGGGGGTCAAATCGCATACCGTTTGAAAGGTATTTGCAAATAGAGTTCAGCGATATGCCGCTTGGCATATTTATCTCTAAAGATAACTTCGCTATTGTAAATTAAAGATTGGGAGTAGGTATTAACTGGATAACTGAAGATTCAGTTAGCACTGAAAACAATGGTTTACTGGATATACGATTTAAATATCTACACAGGCCGTGAAACTGAACGTCTAGACGGAACTCTTGGTGAATGTGTAGTGAATAAACTAATCTCTACAGCAAGAAAGAAAGATATTGCGTTTTATTTTGATTGCTTTGTTTCGACCACTACAGAATATAGATTATGAGCAGTAGGAAGAACTTGTAACCAAAACAGAAAAAAAAATACCTAAAATTAAGGATAAACTGAAAAGAGATGTGTTTCAGTGCAGCAGCGATGGACTGTTTGTGAAATGGCAAGACACAAAAGAAGTCCTTATGTTGAGTAATTGCCATAATGCTAATGTTGAGTCTGTCAAATAAAACGTTGAAAGATGGCTCCAAAATCAGTGTTCCTTGTACAGAAATGGTTGCATCATATAGAGAGATTATGGGAGGGGTTGATTTGGTGGACCAGATGATGGGATTATACGAACTAGATCGCAAATAAAGCAAATGGTGGAAGAAGGTGCCTGCTTATGATGAATGTCGCAAACGCATGGATTATCTATAAAGAGAAGACAAAGAAAAAATTCCTTTCCTGCAAATTCTAGTGCCCCTGGCGGAAGAAATGATAACTGAAGGAAGAAAAACAGCCACTGTGCGACGTTTATCGAAGAAAGGAAGACCATCTGGGGAAAGACAGTAACTCGAAAATGTATCTTTACATCTTCCAGTGGAAGGTATAATGAGAAGAAGATGCAAAAGGTGCGCGAAATATAAAATCCAAAAACACACAAAGACAATTTGTCAAGAGTGTGACATTCCTCTATGCTCTAAATGTTTTGCAATGTACTATTCTTATTTTTCAAAAAAAATTTTTCTATAGAACTGATGGTACATAAAAGTACCACAACAAAAGACTAATAATGATGCTTATGATGTACCCCCCTCAAAACATCAGTCATCCTGAAAGGCAATTCTACCAGGAAAGATAAAAAGCAAAATGGCATTACGAAAGCAACCAGAGATCTCGGGAAATTCTAAAAAAAATTAAGCATGTTATTGATGAAGCTGAAATGGCTGAAAATGAGGAAGATCGGGAAGCTTTTGAACGCGAAGAAATAAATGTGTGCTTTTCACGTTTAAAAATATCCTAAATTTTTTGTAATGTTGTAAAAAAACTTTTTGCTTGCATATTGTGTTGACATTTTCACTTACAAAATCTCAAACGTCAATATTTCTAGTTTTTTCAACCAGAATTTATAAATGTTAAACAGTTTGATAGTTTCAGATTCACTAGTTAAACACGATGACTTTTTACACAAAGTAGGCTGTAAACAAACTGGCTGTAAACAAACAAAAAGTTTTTTTTTGCAAATTGTTACAAATTGTACAAATTGCTATTTCCTATAATGCCACGCATTCCTGCAAACGAAACGCCAATTGCAAGGTCAAAAAGAATATACAGAAGTATTCTTCTGAAAGATGTTACGAGAATTAGACGTCTTATTAGACTTTATGAAAACCAACTTTTATTACTAGTTAAATGCTAATATAACACACTCCAATTATTAGTTGCAAAACTTAATAACTTAAGGTTATCTATGAGCAATTTATTTTCCAGTGAGAATACGATTTCTTTTGAACATTCCCAACGATATGGCACAGAAAAATATACATCAGAATCATTTCTTCAGGTTTTATGGTATTTTTCGTAGATATTGTAAAACGACAAAAAGTGGAAACAAAACATTTTTATTAACAGAAGAATATAGAGGTGCAACAACTGTTGGAAAAGGCAAGCAGAACCAAAACAAAAATCCGAAGAGGAATAGACCACAAGTCCGTATGACTAGTTTTAGTATTAGATAAAATAAATATAATTCTGTGGAATATATTTGCGATTTATTCAATGAATTTTAACACGAACGGTATTGTAGTACTTAAAAGTAAACAGAAGTATCACACTTCATAACACGTTACACTTTTTTTTTAGTCGTTGAGTAAGATATCGCACCTTTTACGATTGGAATCTGACATTCGACTGATTCCGCTTCGCACGTTCCCGGCTCAACGATGCGCTAGTGGAACCGGCAGCCTCTCCCTCCAGTCCTAATGTTCATGGCATCTGTGGTTTCGCACAGCTGTTTAGTTTTGAAATTATTCCTATAATAGGGGCTCTCTCAACAAAGAAAAATTCTTCAAGGCGAAATAAGAATAAAGCACCCTAGTTTATACTGCTTACTTCTTTCCCAGGCGGCGTATTTCCTAAATATACTATTGTAATAAAATATACACCATTGCAAAACATACAAAAATAAACATTTTCACAAAACTTCATATATCTATAAAATATAATTTACTTTAAAAATGTACTCGCTCGTGGCGTTTTTGTCGAAACTTAACAGCTACGAATTTCTTTTTACACTTGAACTGCATAACAAGAGACATTTATTACTGTGTTAATTTGCATAAGGAATTTTTGAATTAAAGACGTAAATAGCGATATTTGTAACATTTTATTAGTAGTTTGATAAAATATGCATATATACAGTATCTCTACTTAAGTTGGCGACATATGGATAACTTTGTTATTTTTAGTTTTACGAAGAAAAGTTATTCTTTATAAAAAGTTGTGCTTTAATAAAAAATGATCTTGCAATGATCTTCAAAATTAACATAACATATACTGGGTGAATAAAAATTAAAAAAAAGAAGTTGATCTTAACGAGAACTTGTATTAATTATTCTTATAAATAATGGATTAATGAATGAATATTACATAGAAACAATATTTTTTATTTAATTTTATTGTTAACATAACATTTGAAAGGTTTTTTTGTTGAAAAATACAAAAACAATAAAACATATAACTCTTATTTCTATTGAATAACATTTTGTTTTAATATACAACTAGCAACAAACATTATTATTTCGTCCCTCATTACAATAATGCCTCAACAAGGCCTGCTTCTCTTCTGATACAGATAGGTAATCATTCTATCACAAAATTCGCGTAATACACTCCTAATTATATCTGGAGTTATTGTACTCTGAATCGTTTCCCTTATTAACAATTACCTGTATTAGAAGAGAAGGAATCCATGTTCAGGCATTATTGTAATCAGGGACGAAATAATAATATTTTTTGCTAGTTATTGAAACAAATTATTATCAAACGTAAGATCATGAGTACTCATTTTTTGTCGGAAAGATTTTCATTTATGAGTGGTTGCTTGGCAATTAAACGAGACCAATTTGACGAAAAGAAATTGGTCGAGTTTAATTGCCTTTAGCAATCATTGCGAATAAAAAAATAAAAATCTTGCCAGACAATAGTTGTGCACGAATGATCTTTGATGTATTATAACATTGACATCTGTCAAAATGACATTTAATGTATTTTTAAAGTTGTCAGGGTTACTAAATCAAAAACCTATGAAGTAGTGACAAGAAAAGAAGGTATCTGTTTTATTGTTTTTGTATTTTTCTACAAAAAAACCTTTTAAAATGTTATGTTGACAATAAACTTACATAAAAATTATTGTTTCTATGTAATAATATTCATTCATTAATCCATGATTTATAAGAATTAATACAAGTTCTCGCTAGGATCAATTTCTTTTTTTTTTTAAATTTTTATTCACCCAACATATGCTATATCAATTTTGAATACTGCAAGATCATTTTTTATTAAAGTAGAACTTTTTATAAAGAATAACTTTTTTCGTAAAACTAAAAATGACACATGAATAGCAATATAAGTAAAATTGATTTTGTCAAGTGTATTTAATTCAAATTTAACACTGTTGTTAAACGGTTAAAAACGCAATATTAATTAAGACAAAGCCACTATTTAATAGTAATAATTATAATTAATCTTTAACACTATTATTTATTATTAGTAGTTATAGTTATCACTATTAAATGGTGTTTTTTTTTCTTAATTAGTGTTGCGTTTAACCGTCTAAATTTGCCAGTAACTGACCAAGTTACTGTTAGTCGCGTGGTACGAATATGAGAGAAAAATATTTTCTAAATATGTAATATTATTAATGTCAAATTCTTGGTTGATAGAATACTTATCTTTTTTTTCCTTTCTTGAGCGTGCAACCAATTAAAACGCAAATTGTGCAATAAAATATATTTATTACGACACACAATATTAAAAAATATAAAGATGTGTTTCGTGATCTTCGTCGGGTAATAAATATATTTGACGTTTGTTATTTATTTTTTTTTTATTTTTTTTTTAACGTCAAATATATTTATTATATATATATATATATATGTCGTAATAAATATATTTTATTGCACAACTTGCGTTTTAATTGGTTGCACGCTCAAGAAAGGAAAAAAAAAGATAAATATGTAATGAAATTTGTAACCCAATTTAATATTTCTAAATCAATTATTTGTATTTTAAGTGAAACGCTAAATGTATCAACATTAGTTCTATAGTAGTATTTAATTTTATCTAATAAAAACAAGTAACTGACGAAATTATTAGTGCATTGAGGATTTTGGACGTCAAGAAATATGGTATAAAGATAAGAAACCGAAAATAACCACAAAACTACTACTTGTAGATAGCAACATGTATTAATAGAGGTGAAAGAAAATTAGAATGTCTATCCGATGATGCCACAATTGAAGGGTTTGGTGCAAAAAGGGTATAAGTGATCTTTTTTACATTTCTATTTAAATACGTATACAGGATGAGTCATAACGTACGGAGGAGATTGAAAGGGTAGTATTATAAGATCAAAATAAATATTTAAATAAATATTTTTTCTTAGTAAACTTTTGACCAAAGATCAATAACAAGAAAGTTGCACGAGTTTAAAATTTTTAAAAATTAACGCCCACTTTTTGAATACCAGTGATATTAATGAGGAATCTTTTTTTTAATTTAAGCATTTTAAAAACAATTAAATAGCTGCTACTTTTAGGTTTTTAAATTTTTATAATTTTTTAAATTTTACATTTTTAAATAACAATCAGGTATCTTCAATTTAAATTTAAAATGTCAGTTAGTAGCATAGTTTGTACAGTACGTTCATTAATCGATTTAACTTTAACTTGCTGTAACTTTCTAGTTACTGTGTTTTGGTCAAAAGTATACTAAGAAAACATATTTATTTTGGTCTTCTCTTACTACCCTTTTAGTCTCCTCCGTACGTATGACTCACCCTGTATTATAAAGTTAAACCTACCTTCTGTTAGTACAAAAAGGGTATAAGTGTATTTTGAGCTTATTAGTGACATCTTTGGAGAAGTATTATAACATACTAAACTAAAACTTCACAATGGTTCCTACAAAAACGATGTAAAAACACATGTACCCTTTTTGCACGAACCTTAAACTGTAAGTTGGTTAGTTGGTTACAGAGATAGTGTGTGCTTACCTATCACTGCATAGACTAAATCCACTAAATAGAAGTAATAAATTACGGCATGAATATCGATAAAGGTAAGTCGTAAGTTTCATAACCTATAAAGTTTGGGTGAAGGTTTTTCTGCCAGTTGCTAATAAGTTTCTGTATTCTGCAGATGACTCAAATGCAGAACCGTACTCAGTTGATGAGGATGAGTATGCTCCAGACGAAGATGTTTCATATTCTTCCGAAAGTAGCGATCAAGAACCCACAAATGCAAGTCATGTTACTCGAAAAAGGACGCGAAAACAACGACGATGTGAAAATTCATGGAAGTGAAATCAGAAAAAGAAACTAAGAACTGAATGAAAAGAATATGTAGGACACAGAAATAATGTAGTTCGTCCAAGTAGGAAGCTAAAAGAGTACAATCATAAATGCAGATATGAATGCAATGAAAATATTTCCGAAACAGACAGGCAAGAGCTATTTAAGAACTTCTATAAACTGCCTAGCTATGATTTACAAACATCTTTTCTGTCTTCGTGCATTAAAAAAGAGGATGGTGCCAGAACAAAACTAGGAGCTGCGAGTAACAGAAATTTTAGCCCAAAGATAATGTTACGTGTGTGTAAAGCATTCTTCCTCAAAACTTTTGGCATTACTAACAGGCACTTTACAACAGTTTATCAGAAAACCAGTCGTGTAGGTATTTGCGAAACTGACAAGCGAGGAAAAGCTTCCAGTGTGAATAAGATTGACGAAAACACTCGAAATACTGTAATTCAACACATAAAGATGTTCCCAAGGTATAAAAGTCACTACTCTATAAAAGACAACAGTGAAACACGGTATCTATCACCAGATTTAAAGATTACTAATGTACAACCTGTATAAAGAATTTTGCACTGAAAATAATAAAACAAAATTATGCTATCGAAATTTTTTTAATACAGAATTCAATTTAAGATTTCATAAACCGCATGCCGATACATGTACAAAATGTGACAGTCTTCAAAATTTGATTAAACATTCGTGCAGTCCAGTAAAGCCAAACTAGATTTACATCAAACGCAAGCTGAAAAGGTAGTACAATGCAAAAAAAAAACAGATACTGAAACTCACAAATCAGCAAACATGTGGGGGCCAAAATAAAAATAAAAACATTTGCAAATTGTTAATGTTCGTAGTAAAGGCAACCCAAGAGATTCAGCACAAATTCTTAGAGCCCGGTCAGATTTATATGGAGTGTTACCAAGACTTTGCCATTATACAAAAAAATAAGAGGAAAATCCACAAGTGTTTATTCCCAATCACTGGCGGTAAATTATTAAGAATTCTTCAAAAAAATTTAGAGTACATGAAATGACCAACTATTAGTGTCAAATTCTTGGTTGATAGAATACTTATCTTTTTTTTTTTTCTTCTTTTCTTGAGCGAGCAACCAATTAAAACGCAAGTTGTGCAATAAAATATATTTATTACAACACACCAAATATAATAAATATAAAAATATATAAAAATGTGTTTCGTAATCTTTATCTTTATTTAAAGATTACGAAACACATTTTTATATTTATTATATTTGGTGTGTTGTAATAAATATATTTTATTGCACAACTTGCGTTTTAATTGGTTGCACGCTCAAGAAAAGAAGAAAGAAAAAAAAAAAGATTTAATTATATTATTGATTAAAAAATAACGATACAAATATTTACTATAATAAATAACTGACCCCATTTTGATCGGACGGTTACAATTAAGTCATAACGCAAACATCTTTCATATCTGTTGTGAGTCTCACAAAAGTCAATTCTGCATGGTCAGCGTGGACAAAAGACGGACGAAACCATTTAATCTCACGACGGAAGTGTCTCCCGGCGTTTCCGGTAACCAACCCTTCTCTACACAAGAACCGGTTACATCAGGTAGATGTTAGCTGCACAATTACGTCAATAAAAACATCTAAGGTATCACACATTAGAGAAGTTCATTGTTCGCGAGGACGCAACCTTTTCAAAAACGCAATGCAAACAAGCTTTGACCGACGCGACGGTTCAACAAAATCCAGTTTCTTTTTGACTCGTGCTGCACCGATGGCGAGAAAGAATTAGAGACACGTCGATAAATCAACGAGGAAGTAGCCGCGAGGGGACGACGAATATTGCCACTGTACACGTTGCGTCCATTTGTTTAAAGACGTTAGGATCGTCGAAGGTCCGTTAAGTTTGAATCGCTTGTAAGTTTCGTATCCATACGAGGATAATTAGGACTGTCGGAATCGTTAAAGTGGAACGACACGGCGTTGCCTTATAAGTATTCGTGACAGTTATCATAAGGTACGCCTTATTCAATCCGAAAAGAATAAACGGTCGTTTATAGAAATGAAGTTGTAAAAATATAAAATTTACAGGACGATTCTGAAATAGTTATCAATATTTTAAGAGGTGATAGCTAACATTATTCGAAACCAAAATATGTAAAAAATGATAGTACTATGTTGAAGGGTGTGCTAGACAAAAGTATTTTATTTTTGAGTAAAATATGAAAATAACGCCTAATCATCGCGTCTAAAGGTTCCCGCCAAAGGAACTATAAAAAAAAAAAAAAATAAAAAAGTAATCAGAAAGAAAGTGGAGTTAATTTGAAATTTGATGATGATGATGAACTGAAGAGGTATCATTTAGAAACAAAGTATAAAGGAAACGATTATTAATATGTTTGGAAAGCATGCGATGAAATATTATAGTAAATAGTCACTATTAAATAACAACAGAAAAAAATGAAGTCGTATAAATTAAAATGGTTGAAAAAAGTGTGAAGATAAACAATTTTTTTATTGTCGAATTAATAATATCATATGAATGAATAGCTGTGAAGTCTTCATGCTATTAGAGAAAATTATCTGTAAATGATAAATAATGGTTTAAAGCGAAATTTGGATGGAACAAAGTCAAAATTAAAAACTCGTCTATGAAAAAAAGCGGAAGATAGAATAATCGAAAATATACCAAAATTATTCTTCAAAACCTGAACTTAAGAAAGAGACGACGGAAACTTTAAACAGTTAATATACATAAACAAAAGTAAAATACAAGAATTAAGAGTTGATGTTGCTATATTGGAAGCTTTAAAAAATTATACAGGAATTACTACAATGAAGAGGATTTTTGTAGGAGATGACAATTCCACAAAAATATACAATAATTTTATCCAAATAAAGGCAGATTAAATTATAATTGAAGAAAGGGAAAAAAATGTTCAATAAGGACCAAGTAAGTATGTTTTTATGAAGACAATCTCCAAATTTATTAACGATAATTATAACATAGTTACACAATTGTCTACTGACAAGGCTGTTAAACTGTTAACATTTGTTAAATACTGTTAACTTTAATTACTTCTTCTTAGACCACTGCCTTTTTACCATTAAATGTAAGGCTGCTGTTTGGAATCAAGTTACTTTCTTTCCTTGACTTTTTCTCTCTAATTTTTCCTGCCTGTTGCTAAACTCTTGATATTTTCCCATTTTATACCCTTTTTCTTTGCGTCTACTTTAATTGTATTCTTCTTGTAAACTAGATAAAGAACTGTATGAAAAAAATAGAGAAAACCGGAAAGATATTAATAATAAGACGATAATAATAATAATAATTATTATTATTATTATTAAGATGTTTAATAGTATGAAATCGACATTTTTGGGAAGAAAAAAAATCCAAAAAGCATAAAAATTGAAGTTATTAAAAATGTTGTAAGACCGACATAATGAACAACAGAGAAACATGGACACCAACGAAAAATCGAAAGAAAAGAATTAATGCGATAGAAATGAGATTTCTGAGGAAGAAGGAAAGACGAGACGAAAAATGAAACATTCAGAAAGAATTTAAAGATAGAACATACAGTGTGGTAATAAAGTTTGGAACAAAATTCTTAAAAGCGTTCTATAATGTTTTTAAGAAAATCACTCGGACAGGTCAATTTTTCTTTTTAAAATGTCGTATTCTGACGTTAATTTTTTTGGAATGACGTCATTTGCTTTTGCACAATGACGTCATCATAATTTTTTTTAAATGACAGCCCCCACTTTTTTCTTCTGTTTTTCATAGACCTTCTTACTACTTAAACGGTGATGTAAAAAAATTGGTACCTTACATAACAATTTTTTTGAATAAATGACACATTTAAATTTTTTCTTTTAAACAAAAATTTTAATTTTTTTAAGAAAAAATGTTATTTTTTTCAGAAAAGTTCTTATGTAAAGAGTTAATTTGGTAATCACCACTTAAACATCAAGGAGGTCTATCAAAAGCAAAAGAAAAAAATAAGAGGTGTCATTTAAAAAAATCGATAATGACGTCATTTCACTTTAAAGCTTCACTCTTCGTCTTAGATACATAAATTACTGTTATTTGCTTTAATTTAGAATGTTTACGATTATTATTTTTAACAAATTATAACCACTGACGATCTGAAGTGAATGTGTCATTTATTCAAAAAAATTGTTATGTGTGGTACAAATTTTTTTACGTCACCGTTTAAGTAGTAAGAAGGTCTATTAAAAACAGACGAAAAAAGTGGGGGTTGTCATTTAAAAAAATGTATAATGACGTCATTGTGCAAAAACAAATGAAGTCATTTCAAAAAAATTAACGTCAGAAGACGGCATTTTAAAAACAAAAATTGACCTATCCGAGCGATTTTCTTAAAAACATTATAAAACGCTTTTATGAATTTTGTTCCAAACTTTATCACCACACTGTATAAAAATGTGTTTCGAAACATTTTTCAAATATAAAATTTTTTGAAAAATATTTCAGACAAAACACAAATATGTTTTGACAATGCAATTTTAATTAATGTCAATTCTTATTACTTCTTTATTCTTGAGCAAACGACCAATAAAAACTTGTGTAATAATAATAATATTTATGATTATTTTCTATTTTTTTTTTTTATATTACTTATATATAAATATATTTTTAATACACATGTTGCTTGCTCAAGAATAAAATGATGAAAATAAGTTCAAACAATTTTAATGAATGGGTCATATTACACTTCTAGACTCATTTTTTTTTTTTTATTATTTATTTTAATATATGAAAATATATAAATGTCAACTGTTTTCTCCACCTGGTATGTGAACAAACACGAAAATTATTTAGTTTAAAATTTCAAACTATTGGAATTTCCGAATTTTCAAAATACAATACAGAGTAAATCTTGCCTCGCACGCAATTCACAAATTATCTCGGTAGTATCTTGAAAAGGTAACGATAGAAATGATGGAAGCATCAGGTGCTTGTTCCCAGATCCGTCTCGCAGTCAGTAAATGGAAGCGGCTTTACAAAATAATTTACGACATGCGCACATCAATGTCATATATTTCCCGTTTTACCTGCGAACGACCATCCTAGTTTAGCTTCGTAGCAAATAATGAATATTTACGGCGGTTTAGACAACATGACGTCCTATCCTGTTAATCAAATGCAAGTGTCAAGGGAGTAACGAATGCAAAATCCTCGTAATCCAGTTGCTCCATCACCCGAGTCAAGCGGCCACCGGGCTGTAATTTCCACATTAAACCTTCGCCTAAAGCCTTCCCGATTTACGGGGTGCGGAGATCTGCTTAAATTCGCCGTAAATCGGGGGGTGATTTACTTCGAATGTTCATATTTCGCGTTCGCTCGTGTTGAAACTAATTTCAAACACATTTAAAATAATTAAACTTTGCTCGCTGCTATCATAAAGTTTCGCGCAGGTATCTGCTTCATCGATCCACCTCTCGAAAATTAGCATGAATTGAAATGGCGATCGTACGTTTCCACTTGTTGTTGTTTTTCGTCGTTTTCCTCGACGTCGACAAGTTCGGGTGCATATTGTCCTAAGCGTTCGAAACAAATTCGATGTTAAATAAAATTCCTCTTTCAGGTATTTGCATGACCACGTAAAATGTGTCGGGAATTGGATGTCTGAAAAATCCGTATAATGTCGAGATTGGTTATTTTTTGCCTTTTCGTCGAATGTGTCGAATTTACCGATCGCGAATTTACACGTATGTACGTATCTATGATGCAATTTGCAATAATGGAGTCAGCAGAGCGGAAAGTCGATTCATACACCGAAGGCAATAATCTGCGGTGTGCATGATTTTTCAGCAACGCGAATGCTATTGCTTCCGATATAATGTACGGTTTGCTCTTCGAAACGTGTCGTAATTTTCTATTCTTGGTTTATCGCTTTTGGATAATATTTTATATTTTTAATCGTATATTTTTGATATAAATTTGCACAATATTTAAACGCTTCTTTTTGAAATCGATTTTATGATGATGCATGGCGTCTAGCAAATTCCATGTATGAAAGTTTAAATATTTTAAATCTGAAATATCTTTCTTTGTCGTATCTCATCCAACAACACCTTCATAGAAGGCGAAAAGTTTTAAACATTGAACTTACAGTAGGTACTCATGAAATGTTTTTCTTTGATATACAATTGTGGATATACAATTGTCGTGCCGTCTAAACAGAACAGTTTCAAACAGATAGTGAATTCATCTTAAAATACACATTTAAAATAACCGGAATAATTTCATGGTTGTTTGCTCCAAGCATCTAAGTTCGACGTTCAAAAAAATATACAAAAAGTTCGGCAATCGTTTAATTTGAAAATTCTTTACAACCCATAATCCCAAGATTTAAAACAACGTATATGCACTTAGATGTCTTAGACTTATCGTAAATCTCATGTTCAAGAGGGACTCAGAGAAACCGTAACGGACGTGAAGCGGTTAATATGCGGTAAAGTTGCGTATTAATTCCTCGCACCAAGAGTGCAGCTGTACCCCGTAATTAAATCTTCTGTGATGTATTTCCTAGAATTTTTCTTAAACTTTATATTCTAGGATGTTTTTCAGTGTTGATTTATAAAACCCTTCTATCTTGAAATTTACACAAAAATTTAAAACTTTCGTTTAACTTTCGTGTTAAGAAATAACAATTTCACAAATTAATTTGCACCCCTTTCTAAATACAGGGAGGTGCATAAAAAACGGACAGAGCTGTAGTATCGTTATTAGTCATCCGATTTTCAAAATTCAAAAACCGCATTGAATTGTTCGAAGCCCGCTATAAACTGGCAGTAAATAATATGTTTTATTTTGAAGCGCCTCTGAACAACGATTGTCAACTTTTTTTTTTTAATGGCATCATATCTTTTTTTTTCTTTTTTTCGAATTCTACTTTTTTTTCTGAACACAGCGATATAATAAAATCATATTTTGCACGAACCGTAGCCGTAAAAATCAATTAAAATGTGATCACAGTGAAACGCAATTAAGTAAGCCATGAAACAAGTTATCCAGATAGAAATCTTCCTAACTTTCAAAAATATGAAATATGAAATGCAAAATCTTCTCTTGATCTATTCAAAAAAAAATACAAAAATTGATTCTTCGTTCTTTGTCGTTATTCTCTAATGCTTGGATTTTACAAGGGATGTATGGCTTGTACTTATGTTTCTTCAGAATTGCAATGACGGTTTTTCTCGATGTCCCAAAAT
>JAFFZR010012136.1:0-13305 GCA_018397195.1 Lethrus apterus | reverse complement strand
GAATATACCGCCTTCTGCATGAATGCAAAGATTAACACGTCGTAAAAATTTGAACTGGACCCTTCTCATCATTTCGACATCGTTTTTTAGAGTGTCTACTGCAGGAATTATGGCAACGCATCCAAAATGCAGTAGACACTCTAAGAAACGATGTCGAAATGATGAGAAGAGTCCAGAATTTTGACGACGTGTTAATCTTTGCATTCATGCAGAAGGCGGTATATTCGAACATTTGTTGTGATTTTTTTCATTGATTTAATTAAAATTTCTAGTTCGTGTTGAGGATTATTATTTTTTTCTGCCTAAACTATGAGAAATGGCGAAAGTGATCAAGAGACAAGAAATGTAGGTAACATATGTGTCTATCAGCAAAAAAAGTTTCAAAAGTATTCATTTAGTAACAAAAAAATTATGAGCTTCTTAAGATGGATGGATGACCATTTTTTGACCACTTACAAAACACGCAGAAGAAAAAATAACGTGTCAAATAATGCTTTCTTTCAGTACAAACCCACATACCAAATTTGGTCCCAATCGCGAGAAGCGTTATACAGTTTTCTCGAAAAAACGATTTCTTTACAGGAAATTTGTATCCCTCTAGCGGCTAAACGAAGCAGCTTTGAATAGAGGTAAAATCGTCCTATTTTGGCCTCAGGAATATGTGTTATTATTTTGTACAGACCTTTCGGGGACACGCCGTATACCGGTGGCCTACTTAAGGAACGAACGCACTGAGCGGAACTGCACTGCAACAGTGCGGTGCGGCACGACGCGATCAAATATTTTTTATATGAAATCGTATGAAACAGAACGCACTACGCGGCAGCGGAACTGGGCGGCGTTCTGTCTCATACGATTTCATATGAACAATATTTGGTCGCGTCGTGCCGCGCCGCTCCGCTGCAGTGCCGTTCCGCTCAGTGCGTTCGTACCTTTAAGCGTATTTCCTTAGAGATACGAAAAAATGTTCAATACAAAAGTTATTTGGATTTATAAGTTGCACATTTTAAATATACCTTTACCGTTGGTGGACTTCCGGTTATATAGGAAATACATACGAACTTCGTTTTTTTTAAATAGAACAGCTTGTATATTATAGCATTTTTGGATTTCCCGTAAAACTTAAAGGTAACTTCATGAACCATATTTTGTATGTAAGTTATTTGACTTTTTTTTTGAAAAATGACATTTGCGGTGCTTTCAAAAATTGTTGATATCTACGCAACGGAACAAAATGGACAGTTGCAATTTTGACCATTGTATTAAGCATGAAGAACTGTCCTCTTGGCTTTAGATTTCAATTTTTAAGATTCACACAAGTTGTGATATGATTTTTCAAATTTAGAGATCTTCAAACATAGATAAATTGATTTTTTTAAATGGAATGGTGTACTAATGTTTACATAATCAGACACAAAATTGGATCCTCTTTCGATTTTATTGAGGTATATTTTGGTCTATTTCCGACATTTTGAGATATTCACGATTTTCCTATTTTTTGTTAAAAAAGATAAGAAAAATCTGGCATAAAAGAAATTTTTAATTGGTAAACCTAAAAATTCATAATAATTGTTCAAAGTGGCCCCGTTTTGTTTTTTTTTTCTTTCTTTAAAGCATGATCAACACTGGTAAGTATTTGGGGCGTAATATATCTGAACGCTAGCGTAATTCTGTTTCGCATATCTTCAACAGTACTGGAGGGAGTGCGATACACTTTATTTTTTATAAATCCCCACAGGAAAAAAATCAAGTTTTGTTAGATCGGGAGACCTAGCCGGCCAAGCTATAGGACCTTCACGACCAATCCATCTATTTGTCATTTAATAGCAAACACACCTCTCTAGCATTATGGGGAGGAGCCCATCATGCTGTAACCACATATGTTGAATAATAGCCAAAAGCACGTTCTCCAACAAATCATCGAGTTCGCTTCGCAAAAATTCTAAATATATTTGACCAGTTAGATGACCGTTGAAAAAGAAAGGACCTACAATGAAGTTCCCAAAATACCCGCCCATACGTTCAAGGACCATCGATGTTGGTTATATTATTAATACTGAAATTGTTAGACGAGTGCCAATTGCTTAAAAAAAATAGGAAAATGGCAAATATTTCAAAAACTATCGAAAATAGACTAAAATATACCTCAATAAAATCGAAAGAGGATCTAATTTTGCGTCTGATGATGTAAACGTTAGTACACCATTCCATTTAAAAAATGAAGTTATCTATGCTTGAAGATCTCTAAATTTGAAAAACCATATCACTTATGTAAATTTTAAAAATTTTAATCTGTAGCCAAAGCATGTTCTGCATGTTTTTGTTCCGTTGCGTAGATATCAACAATTTTTGAAAGCACCGCAAATGTCATTTTTCAACAAAAAAGTCAAATAATACCGAAACGGTACAACTTACATACAATACATTCATGAAGTGACCCTTAAATTTGACGGGAAATTAAAAAATGCAGTAATATACAGGTGTTCCATTTAAAATAACGAAGTTCGTATGTATTTCCTATATAACCGGAAGTGCGCCAACCTTAAAACTTTTGTATTTGAAATTATCAAGGAAATACGATTAAGTGGGCAACCGGTATAAAAATGGATAATCTTAAACTTAATACTTAGTCTGAAACCAATCTGCCTTTCGGTGTAGGGTTACAGGAGCTTCCATATATATTTTTCCAACATTTTGTGTTTCTTGAAAGCTGTGGCATTTCTATCCATGTTATTCCTCTTTCTTCTAATGCTTTTCGGACCTCCTCCTTCCATGTCTCTCTGGGCCTTCTTCCTTTCCTCTCAATTTCTCTAGTTTCATACACCTTTTTTATTATCCGTTCTTCATTCATCGTTTGTATGTGTCCTAGCCATCTTAATTGGTTTTTGTTCAACCGTTGTTACTATTGATGGTATGCCTAGGTCTTCTCTGTACCTCATTTCGTATTTTCTTAAAAACCTCATTTCTAGACCTATCAGCTTCTTTTTTTGTCTTTCCGTTACCGTCCATGATTTACTTTCATAGGTTTGATCACAACTCATATGATTCTTTCTGACAAATTTTTGATGTGTGGTATGAATTTTATTTTCAGTGGTGGTATTTTTTGAAGCAGGGAATTTTTGAAGATTTTTATATGATTACGGAGTGTTATTGTGTAACTACCTAACCACACGCCCGGAGTAGCTTTGCTGGTTGGATCGTGGTCTATGATGCGGGAGCCTCGGGTTCGATTCTCTCTCGCGTCACCAGCATTCACCATTGGCATACAATTAATGGTGCTCCAGAAGTATGAGTGGACTTCTGGAGTAACAAGCTCTTACTCTTTCACAAAAAAGAAAAAAACACACATTTGACAATTGAATTGTTGCAGTAAGCATGACTTATGCCAGACGTACTTCAATATACACCTACTGTCGATAAACTTGTGACTGGCGGAATGAGCGCTTTTGTGTACTCGGTTGCCATTAATATTAATACACAACTACCTAACCACAAGTTTTTCCAGGGCCATTTTGTTGTTTATATAGCAATTTTTTTCTGCAATTTTTTTTTGTTGTAGTTCATCTACGTTTCTTTTATCCGTATATTTTAAGTCTTCTTCTTCATGGCGTTCAAGTACAAGGTTTGATACAAAACGGGTTCTACAGAAAATGAAAGAGAAGACAGAAATTAAATTAAATTATGGATCTTCTTGTTTAGTTGTAAATAATATTGAATTGTGACAGAAAGTTATGCTGAATAAAGGTTTTGTTTTGGAAAGATGTGTTTTCTGAAACTGATAATACTTTTCAACCAGTTTAATTAGTTTTGATGTTATTTCTATGGATATTTCTGTTGGGCAAAAATTAAGCAGGGAAAGTACGAGTGTAAGAATGTTATAAAAACAATACCTATAATTTTGGTGAAAAAAAAATTATTAGATGTAATTATGTATACACCATATTTTTCTAATATCACATTTTATATATTTTTGTTAAAAATAATATCACTACATCATTAATCTTTTTATACTACAATTTACTTATTAATAATTTCAAGACGATAAGAAATAAAATTTAATAAACCTTCCTTAAAAGGCCTTTCAGACATGAAAAACACTAATACATTATGTATACGCAATCTGAAACTGTCAGAGGTCGAAAAAGTATCGCTTAAAAATTCGCAATTTAACGAATTTCGGTTGCACGTAAAAAGTTAAGAGCACGAAAGCGGCTGTCTGAATCATGCTGCGAAGTCGAGATGACAGAAGCTGAAGAATGCGGACTGCCTTTCGGACACGACAGGAATAAGAAAGAAGTCTTACATCAACAAGAAATTCTCAACATGTTAAACGTATTACATTTCATGTGTGCCGCTAATTCTTTTAATTTGATCCGTTTTAGGTCCAATTTTGGAACGGTTGTCGTGAGGAAAAATGCATTGTAGACATCGTAGATTCCTGTCGCGATAAATGGAAAGAATGCCCTGACTAATCTAAAATATGCGGTTGTTGGAGATAATGCACGTTCGATAAATTAACGATTAATTAAGACGTATCCATAGATTACGCCAAATTACGGTCATATAGAAGGCAAAGAGCGTTTAATTAAACCCATTAAGCAAGAATGTGGTGTGTACGTCGTCTGTCAGGTGCTAGGACCCGTTCCAACCCCTGATACTTAACCGAACCACCTTTATTTTATAGCCGACGATATTGGGGGAGAAACGACAAAATATGGATACACTAACTTTTATTAAAGCAATTACTTTTTTATTACAAAAAATTTGCACACAAATTCTATCCGAGATAAGTCAATAAAACGTACATTTTTTTAATAATTGTTTAGTAATCGAGATTGTTTACAAGTTTAACATAAAAGGCAAGTCTATAATTATGATTAAACGAGATTCACTTTGCAGCTAAAACCACGATTATGCAGTTGAAGTGTTTTTATTAAATCACTTTATTTCGTTTTTCTTCGAATCATTAGCATAAAATACATTTAATTATAATCCTTCGAAGTTATAAGCCGTAATTACCGGAACACTAAGAGCAATACATTTTAATTATGGTTGTGAATAATTTCTAGAATAAACATTTAAAAACGTAGTTGCATATATAAGGTATGGTAAGAGTAAAATGGGTCTAGTTTTGCGGCGTGGAATCTGAACTCATAATAATTATTAGTAAAAATTAGTATCGATGTATGACTAGAATGGTAAGTTATTTACTGCAATTATAGAGAGTAGTCAATTTGAATGAAATTACAACCACATTTAATTTTATAGGCTTAACATAGGAATATTAGATCGAAATGTTTAGTAAAACAAAATTATCTGTACATCTTTTATAACCAGCGTAAGAGACAATATTTAAATATTTATTTATTATTATTTGCAACGTGAAATTAAAAGCAAGCATTTCTTTTATATATAACTGTCTTACAAATGATCATTTATGTGAAACTTGGTATCATTTTACATACAATGTTGTCAGCAATGGTACTGCGTGGATGGACATGTTTTGTCATTTAATAAAGACCTACACCCAATGGCGTCCCCTACGTCGTTAAATTTGCGACGGTGCGACTATCAGTAATTGGCGTGACCGTTAGAATAGATACGGCTAATAGCGCAAATGCTGGTCTTTCCGAGGGGTTGTTTCCTCTTGCCACCCTCACATGTAAGCTTTATTTTGACTTGGTACGCTAACATTATCCCTAGGGATAAAAGGAAACTTTTATCTAATATACGAGGTCTAATCTATAAACCACATAGAGTAGAATTGCATTATGACTTATGAGTAAACGAAGTTTTATTAAGACACTGTGACTAATTTGTAACTATATTACACCATTTGATATGATTGTTTGATTCTTTCACTCCCCCATGGTTCTGCCCCACACTTTACAATACTTTTCATACAACTCTTCCATACTACCTTATTTTTCTGGAAATTTCGTTCCATTTTATTCCATGGAATAAGCGCTTTCTCTGCCTGCCTTGCTTTTCTTACAAACATAATTGACGTGCTTCGCAAAACTAACGCACTCTTTATAACTTCAATCACCTTTCATTTCCACTCAGCCCTTACCTCTTTCCTACCTCTACCTCTCTCTTTCCTAAACAGTATCACTTTCATTTTGTTCACGTTTAGCAGGAGTTCCTTTTGTGCAAAAACCTTGCAAATCTCTCACTCATACCTTATATACATAAGACTATTAATATTATGTGAATGTTTTTCTCCAGAGTAATTTTTTTCAACGCAGTAACGGATAAAAGGCAATTTTCTTGTAACAACATTTTGATTTATTATCCCCCGCCATTTTATGCGACGCATAAAAATATAATTAAAAATTAAATATTTAGCTTATCATGTCGTAAAATGCATATTTTTGCGGAAAATACATAAACGAGAAAACGAGACGAGCATTTTTATCGAACGTTTCATTAATTTTTCCTTTGTTATTCGTTAAAACATGAGCGACATCTAGAATAAATATGGAAATTACGAAGACGAGAATATTAAATATTTTCGTTAAAAAGTGTACGTAAATTGAATACGAAATTCTTCAAAGATGAAAAAAACGCAATATTATTTTGTTGGAATCACAATGCAAGTTAATCTCAGTCGACGGAACTCACGACGAGGTTCAATAACATCATTAATGTCGATTGTTTACAAGATATCTAATTTGACGTCGTGCAAAAGTAACGAATGTGACGAATGACAAACTATATTTAGGACCCGTAGAGTAAACTATTCGTGTAAACAAAACGACAAATTGTACTCGCAGACACGAGTATGATTTCCCTTGCACGTGACTGTCACGTGCAATTCAATTCGTCGCTCCTGAGGGATTTGCAAGTTCCCGTCGTGTGTGACGTAGCGACGTAATGACTCCCTCTGCATCCATCTTATCCTGCATTAGTGTTGTGTAACCGCACGCTACTATCTATTACTATGAGAAATGTGGAGCTCGGTGTGAAAGCTCCATATATTTCTTAGGGGCATTTAAAGTGAGCGATTGATGTTACAATTCACCGCTTATCTAAGTCTAAATAATTCAGAATAACCCTTCAACGAACAATATAGCAAAATATGCGATTTGGAAACATCACTCGGTTGTCACTAAATTCTTTATTCATATTTCTAAATAAAAATTTTAGAAACAAATGCTTGAAGGAAACCATTGATGAACAAACTAAATAGATATCTTTCTAATTACTACTAAGCTTCAGGAGTAGTAAGTTCAACAGCATCAGCAGTGAAGTTCTACTACGTTTTAAAAAACTTTACGATAGTAAAAATTATCATACAAGTTTTGTTCATTTTGTTCAAGCATACTTGGAAAATAGGAAGTTCGGAGATATTGTTATATATATTTCTAATTCCTCATATTTGGCTACGACGTCATTTATTTAATTTTTTCCTCTTGGTTCCCTCTCACCACTTGTCCAAAGTTCGAGGAACTTAACTGCACAATGAGAGGCGGGAGATTTGGTTGCGGCCACGACCGTCTTAAAAATGTATTAGTTTTATAATTTTTGGTTTTTAACATAAGACACACAACAGACATTTGATGTAAGTCACGAACATCAACGGAATTGGCTTTATTGTGTCATTCGGTTTTAGTTTTCCAATAATTTGATGACGACGAGTTATATGGGACATTAATTGTTTGTTAAGCATGATTTCTTTTTTTTTTTCAATTGAACCCAACTGAACTGAAGAAGATAAATGAGCAATTCTCACAAAATTTGAGTTGGGTTCTATTCAATTAGATATAGTGGATTCGATTACGATGTGTTTAGTCCTTTGACTTAGTTATTTAAGCTCGCATTACTAGAAAAAAACTACATTAACCCGTAAGCGCCTAGCGTTGCCATTTCGCAACGTCTGTCCTGTAAATTTCTAAAAAAAAAACCTTTATTTGGCACCAACCTATTACATATCAATTAATAATTTCATTGCGTACTTCCTGCCCTCTCCATCTTCTCTTTCCATTTCTCCAATCTTCCCAATCCTTCTCCAGACTCATTCATGATCCTTCACCATCTCCTTCCCCTCTCCTTGTCTTCCTCTTGGTTTACTTGCTAGCATCCCGTCCACCAGTGCATCCATTCGTCTCTTGCCTTTCCAGAAAATCTGCAATGGCCATACTCTTCCCCCATCCAGTATTTATTGGCCCTTTCCTCATTTCGACACCTAAATCTTGCCCATATTCTCTCCTCTACCAACCTCCTTCTTCCGTCCAGGTACTCCGGTGTCCTCCCATGTGTGCAAAGATCTATGTATCTCTTATTATACCTCGCCTCCTTCATCTTTTCATATCTACTTATGATCATCTACTTCCTTCCATCTCTTCACCACCTTCTGCTCCACGTCCCTGCCCTTCCCGGCTTCCCTCTCCAACTCCAGCTCCAACCACCCTGCTATTCTGTACATTTCGATCCTTTCCCTTTCTCATGTTGACAACACCGCTGATCTCTGGCTCCTTCCTATCACTTCCTGCAGGACCATTCTCGTCCAACTGTCTCTGCCCCGCCCTCTCACCTCCATTTCGTACCTATATGCTCTCCTTCGTGTCTCCACAACCATCTTTTCCTGTCCTGTCTCATTCAAAACGATATACTCTGGCGTGAACCTTTCTAGCCATAGTGTCCTTTTCGTCCAACTCTGTTCGATCTAAATTCCTCTGTTAGCCCTTCCCTCACCTTCACCCTATTCCATGTATCTTTGTATATCGCCTTTATTCTGCGGATTAATTCTCTGTCTACTCCTCGTCTCTCCATAACTTGTCCCAGCGTCTTTCTATTTATCATGTCGAAGGCTGCCTGTAAATTTCTATAATGCAATATTTGCTCAGTTAAAACTCAGAAACCTAGATGACGTGTCCAATAGACTTTGAATAGACTAATTTTCACGTGTTCTTACGATATTTGCTCCAAACGTTGTTTATTTGAATTACAGGGTGAACTTTTTTGTGTTTATTTTTATTTTCGGTGAAAATATGGCGGAGCCACGTTTTGAGTAAGTATTACTTGGTTAACTTATATTTATTATATGTTGTGTGAATTGCGTGAAAGAGAAGAATCACAAAACTTCGTTTTTCTTTCACTAAACCTGATTTTGAGAAATAACCTTCCAAGCCTTATGCTTCGTTTTAGTTAATTGCCATATGGCAACGCTAGGCGTGTTTTTTTTTTTTCGAAGGCGCGGTTTAACATTACAAGAAGCTATCGAAATGGTTTTTAGCGACGATATTGAAGAAATATTCATCGAGCCGCCAGATGCGACTGTCTTAACCAATGAAGATTTCGGGGATGAAGACGGTGGTGGCACAATGGAAAATTTGCCTGGATCACAGCTACGAGCTCAAGCTGAAGTAAGATTGGCCAGTGATGAGCGTATTGGAGGTCCTAACCAGGAACCTTTTAAAGAAAAGGTGGAATCAATGGATAGAACATCTAAAACTACAGAACAACAATCTAAGCAACTCATTGAATGGATTATTGGCGATATTGAACCTAGAAAAAGATCATTTAGAACATAGGATTTATCATCCTATAAGAACCTTTCGTCTGTTGAATTATTTGAAATTTTTTTTGACGATGAGTTGGTGTATTTACAACAAGAATGTACAAAATATGCTCTTTTTAAGAATGTGACTGATTTCAAAATATCCAAAGACGAGCTAAAATGTTTTTTGGCAATATTGATACTTAGTGGATATAACGAGCTGCCAGGAAAAAGATTCTACTGGGATTCTGAACAGGACATGAAGAACCTAATCTTATCAGCAAATACAATGCATTTATGGGGGGGGGGGAGTTGATTTCATGGACGAAAACATATCGCGACATAGAGTTGGAATTAGAGGCAAAAAATGGTGGTGGTGCCTTTTTACCTGAAGTTTGGATGTTTGCATGCACAATGCATGGCAACTCCACAAAAAAGTGGTGGTTCAATGACTCAATTAAAGTTTCGGAGAGAAATCGCACAAACTTTTCAAAAGATATGGTGTCGCTGCAAAAAGTCGAGGTAAGACGTCTACATCTAAAGGTTCAACAGGGAGAATTTTAGATGACATCAGGTATGATAGACTGGACCACCTGGTAACTCACACTGAAGAAAAGAAGAAAAAGCATTGTGCTGGGAAAGAATGTATCTTCATTGTTCGAACGATATGCGCAAAATGTGATATTGGACTTTGTATAAATTGTTTTTTGAGTTTTCACACAAAATAACTTAATATTATGTCCTATTACGGTAGTGTAACTTCCTAGCGTTGCCACACGGCAACATGGTTTTTTTGTAAAATGTAAGTTGTAAAAATAAAAAGTTTGCTTTAAACAATGTATGTGTATCCTCTTATACAGAATAGTCACTTAAAAGCAACATTATAACATTTTTTTAAGTTGTAAGTTAATAAATGGTGCATAACCTGTTAGAACTTTCAAGGACGTAATTAGTGATGGGCGCAATCGAATGAATTCATTCGAATAATTCGATAGTTAAAATCTCTCGATACATTCGATAGTTTAAGAAAATAGTATTCGTTAAAAAATAGTAGTCGATAAAAATAAGAGTCGATAAAAAATAGTAGTTGATAAAAAATAGTAGTTGATAAAAAATAGTAGTCAATAAAAACAGTAGTCGATAAAAATAGTAGTCGATAAAAATAGTAGTCGATAAAAATAGTAGCCGATAAAAAATAGTATTCAAACCGAATAATTTTTACAATCGAATGATTTTACAATCGAGAACCGAGACTATCGAGATATTTTACAATCGAATTGTTCATTTGAATACAGATTTTCGATTTTCGACACTCCAACAACCAATGGACAAATACATCTTTTGTACTGCCAAAGGTTTTATTAAATATTTGTAATTATTAATTAATTACTCTTTTAATTCGTATTTTTTTACTTGTACATATTTTATTTTATCTTATTCGACTGTTTTTGACAAGTGAGAGTTATTAATATTTGAAATTTTTCATTCGAAGTAGGCGATATAATAAATATATAAATATTATGTCGGAAAATTGTATTATATTCAAATGAATCTCTCGATTATAAAACAGTAAAATCTCTCGTAAAATCATTCGATAGTAAAAGCATTCGATAGTAAAAGCATTCGATAGTAAAATCATTCGATAGTAAAATCAATCGATAGTAAAATCATTCGATAGTAAAAGCATTGGATAGTAAAATCATTCGATAGTAAAAGCATTCGATAGTAAAATCATTCGATAGTAAAATCATTCGATAGTAAAATTATTCGATAGTAAAATCATTCGATAGTAAAATCATTCGATAGTAAAATCATTCGATAGTAAAAGCATTCGATAGTAAAATCGTTCGATAGTAAAATCATTCGATAGTAAAATCATTCGATAGTAAAATCATTCGATAGTAAAAGCATTCGATAGTAAAATCATTCGATAGTAAAATCATTCGATAGTAAAAATCATTATTCGATAGTAATATTATTCGATAGTAAAAATCATTCGATTACAAACAATTCGATAGTTAAAATCATTCGATTGTGCCCATCGTTAATAACCAACCGATCTTTCAATATATCAGAAGAAAGCTAGTACCTCTTTTTATTAAATATTATACACGTAAGAAGGTATCTTGAATGAATGAAACCGTATATTTCCAACTATTGATTTTTACCTATTACTTGATTTCTCAGAATTGATCAGTTTTTAAATTTGAAATTTCCAAATTTTCACACCTTCCACAAATTAATTTCGTAATTATTGTTCCACATTTTCATTTATAAAACAATCACTAATAAAAATGGAATGTAAAAAACAAATGCCGTTGCATCCATCGTAAACAAGAATTTTCTTTTTGGCAATTCGCCGAAATATTTCAAATATGTTTACGCAATCAAAGTGCGTACGACAGAATTTAAAAATAATTTTTAATTCATTGAAAAAATGAAGACCCGAGGAATTTAATGTAAACACTTTTAACGTGGCGGCAATTTTTCTGGAAGACGGTGCAATAAATAAAACTCGTTTCTCGGCATCCGTTTCAATTCGGATAGATTTAGAAATTCGAAGGTAACTTGGGCTTGGAGTGCGAGTCAGGTAGATTCTGTTTGTGTTCCTTATCTCGAAGATGGTACTAATTTATTTGGTTCGCTGAATATATTTTATGTGTGATAAAACTACTTGTATTCAGGTAGATGGCGAAGAATTGTGTCCAGTGACAGCTGTCGGGGAGAACGATTGGAGAAGGCACGTGATATCCCATAAAAAGAACTACCGGTTTCGATTATTTCATTTTTGTTTGAAATAATTTTTATAATTCACGTGTACATTGTAAGAGTTTACATTTTACAATATTTATGTACGTACTTTCTGACATTATGGATAAATAAATTTGGAAATTGGGCTGGAAGTAGTGAACAAAAAGTAAATGTTTGGCTGCTTACTTGGTGAAGATCTTTCAACCCAATAACATACAAGAAGAAGAGGTCATACATACAAGTATTAAGCAGAAAAAAAAAATTTCACCATTTCGTTAAAGAAGAAAGAAAGTATATAAAAAAAGTCAAACCAAGCTAGAGTGAATTAATAAAATTCAAATTAAATTCATAAAAATTTATAAATAAATTCTTCTGTCGCCTTTGCCCTAATCTCGCTTTACTTTCACTTTACTCTCGCCTATCACTTGGTACGCGTTTACTTCAGTCTCATATTTCTTATCCTACTCTTACTTGGCAGACCTTATTTGAGAATACCGTAAGAATGAATGTACAATCATTGACAGAGTAAATGTCGTACCAATAAAACCGAAACGCACGTCGAAAATAACGACAAATGTCTTCCTCGCATCATGCTGACCGTATTTGAGAAGCAGGTACGTGACCCGTCGTTGCATTCGATAATATTTTACGGTATATATTACTACAGCACAGAGATGAGAGCAAAATTTATTGTTGAAAACATTTGAAATGTGTCATTCATGTATAAATTTGACATTGGAATTTGTAAGTTGAAAACAAATTAGGTATAGGAAAACTTACGATATAAACACAAAATACTATAAATGATAATAATAATGAAATGAAATATATTTGTGCGGGATATAATTAAAACAGACATGATCAATTAAATATTTAATAATAATTTTAAAAAATTTAATAATAAAGCTTTAAAAAATGAAATTATGAAAAAAAACCGTAATACAACAATGTTTACATAAAAAATATAATAATAAACTTAAAACAATGAAAGTATGAAAAAAAAATAAACTGTAATACAACAATATTTACTAAAATATATATATAATAGTAAA
>JAFFZR010012132.1:0-13702 GCA_018397195.1 Lethrus apterus | reverse complement strand
CTAACATTTTTAAAAATAAAATTAAAAACTACTTACCCAAGAAAATCCCATACAAGCTATGCCCCCACTCAATATATCAGCTACGATAGCCGGATATGAGTTTGCTATTGGAAAATAAGCATGAAATCTCGGCGATTGCCAATGTGTAATCTGTTAACAGGAAACATAACTATACAGTGTGGTGATAAAGTTTGGAACAAAATTCATAAAAGCGTTCTATAATGTTTTTAAGAAAATCGCTCGGACAGGTCAATTTTTGTTTTTGAAATGCCGTCTTCTGACGTTAATTTTTTTGGAATGACGTCGTTTGTTTTTGCACAATGACGTCATCATAATTTTTTTTAAATGACAACCCCCACTTTTTTCTTCTGTTTTTAATAGACCTTCTTACTACTTAAACGGTGATTTAAAACAATTGGTACCTTACATAGCATTTTTTTTAATAAATGACACATTTAATTTTTTTCTTTTAAACAATAATTTTAATTTTTTGAAGAAAAAAGGTTATTTTTTTCAGAAAAGTTCTTATGTAAAGAATTAATTCGGTAATCACCACTTAAACATCAAGGAGGTCTATCAAAAGCAAAAGAATAAAATAAGAGGTGTCATTTAAAAAAATCGATAATGACGTCATTGCACCTTAAAGCTTCACTCTTCGTCTTAGATACATAAATTACTGTTATTTGCTTTAATTTAGAATGTTTACGATTATTATTTTTACTATATATATTTTACACACACTCACACACAAAAAAAAATAAACTAAATTATAACCACTGACGATCTGAAGTGCATGTGTCATTTATTCAAAAAAATTGTTATGTGAGGTACCAATTTTTTTACATCACCGTTTAAGTAGTAAGAAGGTCTATTAAAAACACACGAAAAAAGTGGGGGTTGTCATTTAAAAAAATTTATAATGACGTCATTGTGCAAAAACAAATGAAGTCATTTCAAAAAAATTAACGTCACAAGACGGCATTTTAAAAACAAAAATTGACCTGTCCGAGCGATTTTCTTAAAAACATTATAAAACGCTTTTATGAATCTTGTTCCAAACTTTATCACCACACTGTATATAAAATATATAGATTTGCTTCTAACAAAAATCGAAGTTAATAAAAACTAGCCTTAGCCAATTAAAACAAACCTAATTGCAAATCCAACCCAACTTCTCAGGGTTTTAGGTTGGATTGAGTTTGATGTATCAAACCCAATCCAACCTAAAACCCTGAGAAGTTGGGTTGGATTTACTTATAAGTAAATGCCTGAAACCATTTCAAACAACGAAGACAGGCTAGCTTTAGCCAATTAAAACAAACCTAATTTCAAATCCAACCCAACTTCACAAGGTTTTAGGTTGGATTGGGTTTGATGTAAGCAAATGCCTGAAACCGTTTCAAACAACAAAATCACGCCGAAAATTGTCAAATAACTGCACAATGCGATTCATGAAAACCTTGTAGCAAATACAGCCCTTTTAATTAGGTTTACTTTGTGCGGATTTGCTTGAAACAAAAGTCTTAACCGAATCCAAACCGTCCTATTTCGAATACTGCATTTTAGAATGAATCCAATGAAACCAAGCCTAATCCAACCAAACTTCTTCAGGTTTTAGTTTGGGTTTGTTTGGGTTGGGTTTGAAACTAAAGACTGCAATCAAATCCATTTCAGAGGAATTAGATTAAATAGATTTAATAAAAATCGGCTTGCAAATCCATCCAACTGAGTTTTCTTTTTTGGTTGGGTTTTTATTGAGATTTTTTCGTTTCGTCAGTTTTTACTATGCCTTCATCAGTAATTTTCTTTAGTTATATTATTTCGAAACTACATTTGGCGACGTTCGTCTGACGTTCGCCATTTTTGTTAGCAGACATCATTTGTTTTCAGAAAAAAAAATCAATAAAAACAGCAGCTGTTTAAAAAAATTTTTAAAACCTGCCAAAAAAATCCAAAAACTTCTAATGAAATATAATTAAATTAAAATAATTAATAATTAATAAAAGTATATATGTATTCAGATTCATTTTGTCGTTTTATAAATGCTGCCTTTTAATTTACGCAAAAATGTATGTTGATAATTCGCTGTTATTATTATTATTATTTATGTCATTAGTCATTATGATCAAATTTTGTTTGGCATTAAAAATTAGTTGGGTTCAATCCAAGAATTATAAATAATAAAATAAAGTTAAATATTTCAAGGTTTGTGTTTTCAAACGATGTGATTTGTCAGTGCATCATCCAATCATATTTCAACCAATCACAACACGTTAAATATGGTTTAAAAAAAATAAGCAAAAATTGATAAAACCGAGACCAATTAAATTTAAGGTTGGGAGAAGCGAAAAAACGTTAAAACTAACTCACTACGAGTTAAATGACGAAATCCTTATTTCCGATGGGATCTCTCATCGCAGTTACAGCCAATCATAACTAGTCGACAAAATCGTCGTTTTAAAATGTGGTAAGAATCAGGCAAAAACACGACGACTACAAAAATTGATAAAAACCGGACCAATCGAAACTTAGTCGAGAAAAACGTTCTGTTTTTTTTTTCGCAGTTGTTCGAGTTTTAATTGCTGATTGGATTGGATCATTGATTTTACGTTTAAAGTAAATAAATTCCGTGCTAAAATGTCTGGAAGTATAAGTATTCTCCAAACAAAAAACTTTCAATACAGTTTCCTATCATCGGCGATTTTTTTCAAAATGAACGCGAAACTTTACACCTTGATTTATTAATTGCTCTTAAAATAATATCTGAATCACTCTACTCTAATAGTAATGAATAATATAATAATAATAATAATAATAATTTTATTAATTTTCAAATTTCATAAAAAAATAGTTATATTATTCTAGGTTAAAGGAGCGAATTGAACTGGAGCATTGAAATCTCTATCTTATAATTTTATCAAACAATAAAAACCTTTGCCGTTTTGAATTTTATTTCGAATCATTTGAATTTCCACGTTCGTTGAACTATCGCAACAAAACCTGTGATAATCAACTATTCATCCATAAAGTAATTCTTATAAAAACGATTTTATGGCAGTTACGTTCATCATCCTTAATTTCAGCATCAATTCCGTAACACGTGTAATCGTTTTAATTACGGATCGTTCTTTTAAAATTTGAACATTTTATTAATCGCGCGGACCTGCAATGAAATTTATCACAGTCCCATCTCGCCGTGCGAAATGGACATTCCGCGTTAATTTTAGACGAAAAACGTCAACGAATCATAATTTCGTATTCAGAAACATTTCCAATCGTTGGAAGTTATGCGCACTCTTGGCACTGGCGTGCATCCGTATGTTTATATACGAGTATGGAGTTACGTGCACGCCGAACGAAACATCCTCGGAATCACAATCGCTTAATTTATTGGTTATTTTTACTTTGTCGTTTGCATTTCCGTCTTGTCGGCGATCGTGCGGCGTTAGTGTTTTACAATTATTTTTAAAGCACGAAATGGAATTCTTTTGCGTAACAAATTGTATTCATGTATTTATTTTTTAATTCGTTGATTATTTCTTAGTTTGTCAAATTGAAATTTTCAAAAAATTTTAAAATCACGCATAATATACACGAGCCGTTTCCGACAAGGCGCGAATGCTTATGTACGAAAAATATTTGTTAACCAGGTGCTCAGCGGATAGTATAAATCGACCTTTAAGGTTGATTTACACTATCAGTTCACGCACTGCACTGTAAAAATATTTTTTCTTCCTTTTAAATAGCTTGGAACGTCTTTTTCTGATACAGGAAGGCTCAAACCACTTCGGATAACGTTCTACAATATGAATCGAAATCACCATGAATTTAATGCTTTATTTGCGTCAGTCGCGATTTGCAACCATTTATTATGCAAGAATGGACGAACAGACTAAACAAGTAGTAGTCGATGGGCAAGCTCGGTCAGCGTAAACGCACGAACCTTCGTCGGATTACCTTTTTAGGTCAGCGAGAACGATTTACATTTAGAGTGAATATAACAAAAACAATGCGAAGAAGTTGGGCAATTATCCTGTAGAGCGTAATTACCAACAAACTTAATTACCCATGTTTTATTGCGAGTTGCGGTTGCACTTTTGAAATACATCGAAAACTCCGTCAGTTTGATATATACAGGTCGTTCCTAAATATCCAACACTTAGTTGGACTAAAAATAAAGCTGGAAAAATCTAAGACGCAAACTTGATTTGTTCAAGTCGCACATCAAACAGCGCTGTCAATGCGTAATTCCTATAACGAAAATTGTCTGCTCGAAACATTCTAGGACTAGTATCGATCGATATAAAAAGTGGGTCAATTTTTGGCGAAAGTTCTTAACGAACGTAATTCAAACCGCGATTTCAACATTACAACTGATTACAATTTTTTTTATTGTATTTGTTGGATCCACGACCAGAACTACCGCTTCAATAAGACTTAAACTATAAATCTTGTGGTTAATCTGGCGAATGATTCATTCATACAACAAATTTTTGCCAAAATGTTTTCAAGCATCTCCGCCAATATTCCACGCTGCTAAATGGCTCGTTTGAGTTGGGGAATTTCTCCGCCGGAAAATTTCCAATTAAAAAAGCAAAGCGATCGGAATGATCCCGATCTTAGCGGCCGGTGCGATCGGTCAAAACGCGACGGGACTGCTTGGCCAACTACGACGACGATTCTTGATCCGAATCTCGGCGACCGGCCGCCAAAATCAAATAAAGCGGTAGCTTCGAAATCATTTATTGCGGACGAAAACGCCATTCAAACTTAAAATCTTCCCACGCCGAAATATTCCCGGTCGGTTCCGGTTTGCGGCGACGTAATCGGCTCGTAAATATTCGGCGAACGTTCCGCAAAAGCTCGGCGATTACGCCCCAAATTACACTGTTCTCGACCCTCTTGATTAAAACAGGCGAATTTTTGTGATTTATTTCGACGCACGGATGCGCAAAAACTTCCCGTTCGCGACGGCACCGGAAACACACGATTGAATTCTTAATTGGGCGGTTGATGCCAAGAAACGTGAAGAAACGAGGGAAAATTAAAACGTAGACGTGAATTGGCGGGTCTGAATAAATTATTATCTGTGTTGAATTTATCAGTTTGAACAATTACGGATTTTGATAATGGGGGGGGGGGCATATTTATAGCTGATGTTATAATAATCTCAAGAATATTGAAAAATTTTCATATTTAAATTTAGATTTTAGTGAAAAAAATGGATTATGGATTTTGAATATCGGGGTGGGGGGCATATTTATAGTTCATGTTAAAATAATCTCAGTATGTTGAAGAATTTTCATATTTAATTTTAGTGACAAAAATGGATTATGGATTTCGATTATGGGGTGGGGGGCAAATTTATAATTGATGTTAAAATAATTTCAGTAGGATTGAAGAATTTTCATATTAAATTTAGATTTTAGTAACAAAAATAGATTATGGAGTTTGATTATCGGGGAAGGGGTGCATATTTATAATTCATGTTAAAATAATTTCAGTGTGTTGAAGAATTTTCATATTTAATTTTAGTGACAAAAAAAGCCGAAGACTTATTTTATGAAATATAGCCTCTAAAAATATAGGTCTACTGGGCGTAGATTATTGGAAAATTAAGCAGCAAGCTTAAGCTACGGGGGGGGGGAGCACTGATAAGGATCGTCCACACACAAGCACATTTCATCAACACTGGTATTTACTGGCCATTGGGAAATATTATAAACAATGATGGTCCCATATTACAACCTTGCGGTATTCGATATTTCTAAATCAGATTCTTCACTACAACATTTCTCTCGCACACTCACTTTTATAGCTGTTGCTGTCTTTTCGATATTTGACTAATTTTCCCAATATCCGGCTCGAAGGACCAATCTGTACTTACTCAGCGTACGTACCTACGTTTCTTCATAAAAACATTTCACTTATATTGAATAGAAATTCTATGAATTTCACAAAAAAACCATTGATCAATACAGAGAAAAAATAAAAAAAACAATAATATAGGTTCAGGGAAAACAACCCTTCGTAATCTTTAGAAACGAGCGCGCGCCGCTCCGTTTCGAAACAAATGCTATCGCCTCGGACACAACGCGCGTTCTCTAAATTTAAAATCGAAATCGCGGCAACTTATTGGCAACTTTTCGTGCGGTAAATGCATTTCACGGGGATTTTCGAGCGTGACCCCATCGCCAACTTGTTGCGTCATAAAATGGCAAATTATCGCCTCGAGCGATAACTTCCGCAGTTTTGTGGATAAATTAAACTTTAAATTAAAAAAAAAAAAAATAAAACATTCGCATCAAATACAGACGAAACGGACCAAAACGATTAACGACGCCCGGACGGTGGTGGTGGGTGACTGAAAATTAACATAAAACGATCGTTACAAATTATTACACGCTCGTAAATTACGCCCGTGTACTACGCGTTTTATTATAATTCGGTTTTAACAACGAAATACAATGGACAAAAAAAGCATACGTTACTTTCAAACGCGCGTTGTTGTGATTAATCGAAATTTTATTCTGGATATTTGGACGTCGGGTACAATGGGGAAGTTACACAACCATACAAACGTCGCGTAACATGTACATTTTGTCTTTGTTGCTTGTAAGGAGTGAAAATATGTCATAGTTGCGTTGTACAAATACAAGAAACTTTAGTTTGTTGACGAACATGTGAGCGCGCCGATCTTGTTTACTTACATCTGCGTTCAAATTAGAAGAATTTAGCTTTGCCTATTCGACCACCTGTAGTTAGTCTATATGGTAGCCTAATACATGAATAGTTTTCTTCACATTAGTTTTCATACAAACAGCGTTGCAAATTTTGAATCCGTACGTTTTATCAATCAACCCTTTGCGCTTTCGAATAGCTCTTCGGCTCATACATCTCATCAGTATGCGAATTGCCGGTTTTCATTCGCTAATTAACGGCGACGGTTCCCTTTGCACACGACAGAGTCTCGCATTTAGTCGTTCGAAAATATTGCGCAAAATGGCACCGTCCAGTCTCCTGACGATAATTGACGTCGGTAATTGCACTTAAATAAAACATTCAAGGTCATCGGACGGGCACTCGCGAATGTAATAACCACGACCAGCAGCCGGTGCATCCACATTTAGCAAATTGCTATTTCCGACGAAACGGACGGACGCATCATAATTAAAAATAAATACACCTGTGTCGTACCATCGAAGTGCTTTGTGTGTGCACGTCAAACGAGAAACACATTTCGACTATGTAAACACCATTTAACATTGCATACGTTTTGTCACTAAGTTTTATTTAAAAAAAAAATGACCAATAGCTGAAAACCGTCGTGCTTTAATCCTTAAGTTTCGAATCGAATCGACGACATTGCTCGTCGATCATAGTCGATGATGGCGATAGTGGGCAGCGTCTGGGTATTGGTCTACGCAGTCGTCATCGATTGCGGAAGACTAGTTTGGCAAGGTTCAAGGTCATTTCGGGGCTTAGCTTGCTTTCCGTCCGTCGTTTTCGATTCGAATCGGGGCCTAGCAACTGTCTCTTCGGCGCCGCACTTGTTATTACGAAATCGCAGACGACTCGCAGTCGGATTTTTCCCACAGCGGATTCATTGCGTGTCACAAAGCATTAAAGCCGAACGCGCAGTGACACGCGGAATTGAATTGCCTCGTTGCCGTCGACGTCCCCGGCGGTAATTAGAACGGGTTTTTATGGAGGCGATCGACGGTGAAGATTTCACCTTGCGTGTCCGGTAGTTTATTGGAATTTTTGAAGAATTCCCGGTTTTGTGAGTCCTAACGGTCTATGCCAGGAGTGGCCAACAAGTCGATCGCGATCGACCGGTCCATCTCGAAGTGATTTTTGTCGATCGCGATTTTTACACTACCTTTTGAATTTTAATTACGGAGCGAACCCAATACATACAACCCTCGAACTCGAGTTTTAAAAATTGTACTCTTTTGAATTTCAATTACGGAGCGAACCCAACCCCATACAACTCATATATCTTAGTAGGTGATCGCGACACATTTTTAAGAAAAATAGTCGATCATACTTATATTGATATTGGCCCCGCCCCTGGTCTATGCTACGTATAAACGATTCACGATCGTTATCTTCTTCAACTTGGTGCTCCAGCAATTCTCGATAAGCGAGAGCTTGAGAAACGTTCGGGTAGCACCGCACACTCACAAACAAACAAAAAACTTTGTTTTCTCTTCATTCCTTTGTGTTTTTCGTCCCATTTTATTTTTACGTATTAAATGACAAATTGTGGATACGTATCCATATCGAAAAGTACAAAATGTATAACAATCGATGTTAAAACTAACGGGGTTTGTTGAAGAATTATTCTCAATTTTTAATTTTTTGCCAAAAACAACTAAAGAATTAATTTACGAAATTTAACGTCTAAAAGTATAGCTCTGCTGGGGGTTTTCGTGTTACTGGAAAATTAACCAGCAGATCTTGCCTCTACAGGAGCCACTGATAAGGATCGTCCACATCAGGAACATTTCATCATTAGTATTTACTAGCAAGCCTGTTGGAAATGTATAAACAACGATGATCTCATATTAGAACTTTGCGGTTCTCGAACCTTCTAAATAATAGGTTTCACTACTTCTACATTTCTCTCGCGCACACGTTAGTTGTTGCTGTGTCGTTTCAATATTTGACAAATCTTTACAAAATCCGGCTCGGAGGACCAATGAGCATTTAATGAGTCATAGGTATCTTTTTCATAAAAACACTTTGTTCAAATAAAATAAACATTTAATGTTAATAAAAGAAAATAACATAATAAAATTAATTGATCTAGGTAGATCTATACAGAAAAAAAAATACAATAGTAATAGTTACTACTCATATATTTTCTTACTTTCCTATTTTGGAAAAGTACAAAAAATATATTAAGGAAAAGTACATGACAATAAATCAACTTCGATGTAAATAGTAAATTATTCTATTTATAGGAAACCATATTTCCAAAAAGGGCGATCGTATCATCAAACTAACAGATTAATTAATTGTATTTAACTTGGCATAATTGTACTTTTGATAATTCAATAAACCTAGAGGTGTTTGTAAAAAATTGATAAACACACAATTTTAGAAACAATTTGCAGCATGAATTCATATTGATTTGGTTCATATTAAATAATACAATAAAGCGATCAAGTTCAGCATTTCACAAATTATAAAAAAAATTTTGGCTCATCGGCGTTTTTGCAGATTAAAATTATTTTTATGTGAGACTTAACTGTCAACGAATTTGTGGTACCGATCAAATTCGATGTTGAAATATACAAAAATATAAAACAAAAAATTATTTGTAGAGAAGTAAACAAATATTTTCGAAAAAAATTTAAGATATAAAAACATAAACGCTTAGTGGGTCGGTCGTTCAGTTTATAGTTGCGAGATAGTCGTCGGAACGAAAACGTTTACAAGCGTAAGCCCTTGTGAATAAGTAAGACGGTTGCTGAAGCGTAACCTCCATTTTTTTCTCACCGTTTACTTTTACATTCTCGTAGCAATGCGGACGCGCCTTATGCACCGAACCTGTTCCTTCAACATGTAGGATGTTTTAAATTGACGCGCAAAACGCATAATTAATGGATAATGAACAATAAATAATTTTCCACATTCCGCGCTTCATGATCGTTCTACATTTTTTTACTTTTCATTCGTTCGACATTCACTTCACACATAAATAAGTTTTTCACTGAAAAAAATTGATCGAGCGAAAGGGGTTTTCTTTTTTTACTAATTGACGAGAAAAATTAAGGATAGTTTAAATGATTTTTTTTATAGTAATGGTCGTGGAAAAAGAAGGAAATCTATTGGATTTTCCACATTCCCCACTTCGTAATCGTTCTACATTTTTTTACTTTTCATTCGTGCGACATTCACTTCACACGTAAATAAATAATTTTTCACTGAAAAAAATTGATCGAGCGAAAGGGATTTTCTTTTTTTACTGATTCACGTGGAAATTTACGGATAGTTTAAATGATTTTTTTTTATAGTAATGGTCGTGGAAAAAGAAGGATTATTGGATCCAAGTTTCAACTTCAAAAGCTTCTTACATATTATCCACCAATATAGGGTACTTATCCCAAACAGAAAATATCTGGAAATCTTCAAGAAAAAATGAACCACTGTGTATGTAAACAATGGCGAAAATCCTTTGACTACCCCGTACACGTATCCAATTAAATTCATCATCGTGCGATTAAATTCTCTCGCTTGCGCGAAATCGAATTGCAATTCTCAGCTCGTCGGTTCGTTTTTCTACTTTTCAGTAAACGTTTTCAGTAAACAGCGACGAAGTGGTAATACGCAATAATACGCAATACCTGCTCGACATGAACCGTTTAAAAGGCGTCCATTGTGCGAATAAAAAATACGCGCACACATACACAGGAAATGCATTTCCGATTTAGAAATCCCAGTCGTTGTCAATGCAAATGAATGTCGGTTGCTTCGGGCTGTGATTTCTAAACGTTTACCGGCGTCGCACCGATTTTTCACTAATTAAGTCAAAGTGAATCGACAAAATGGAATTTATGAGCTTAAAATCCAGAGATTTAGAGCGTAAAAACTGAAACCTCGGCTTGTTACTCTAGAAGTCCGACCATACCTCTAGAGCACCCTTAATTGTACGCCAACTGTGAATGCTCCCGAGAAATTCCAGTCATTGTCAATGCAAACGAATGTCGGTTGCTTCGGGCTTTGATTTCTAAACGTTTATCGGCGTCGCACCGATTTTTCACTAATTTAGTCAAAGTGAATCGACGAAATATAATTTATGTGCTTAAAATTTTTGAAAAAAAAATCCAGAGATTTAGAGCATAAAAACTGAAACCTTGGCTTGTTGCTCTAGAAATCCGCCTATACCTCTAGAGCACCGTTAATTGTACGCCAACGGTGAAGGCTCCCGATACCTTCATGCTTTAAATTCGTGCATTTTTCTACGACAAAACGATAAAAAAAAGACGTGTAAATCTTTTATCACAAACGTGATTTACGCAATTACCCTGTTGTGCCGCTCAAAACTGGCAGCTTGTATATTATGACGGTTAACAAGCAACTGTTTTTATTTCATAACCAAGTAGTGGAAACAATATTAATCGACAAAGTTCTGCCAGCTTAACAATTGCCAAACGTCGTTATTTTGTATCGTAGGCGCTCGTTACCTTATTAAAATTCATCATCGCGTTCACACATGATACGTTCTCATGACAATTTGTCAAACAACGAATCGCTTAGCGCGAATAACGAATAACCCTTTTGCTTTTTCCGAGAACATTAATTTCGCCTGTCGTCATTTTGTTTGACACTTTGTGACGTTTTGTGGGGCGCCGCGACTCCGCAGTCGACGGTCGCATTTTTTCCGTAATTTATTGTAATTTATTTCGACCGCAAACTACTTCACGGAGACCACCGACGGTTTTCCGTTTGTGCGTTTTCACGCGTGAATGAACGATAATAGTTTTCGTATGCGTCGAATGAGGGTTGGTTGACAATTGGCATAGCCGGTTTTGCGTAAACAATATCCACGTCAATCAAAAACTTAGCGTGTCAAATTAAAATTAAAAAGGGAGACACTAACGTTAGATGACAACTCGACGTTTTTTTAGGTTTTTTACCTTCAATAGGACCAAAAAAAAAAAAAACTGCGGAAACTATGATTTTGAGAGATCTTTTCATTGTCGAAGCGACAGTATAAAAATGTTGCCACTTTACATAAGAAAATTTTTGAGCAAGTGACAATAAGGGGTTGCCATTAAAAAAAAATAGTTGATGCCGTCATCACTCAAAAACAAATGAAGATAACTGACTTTCATGCAAGAATGCGTATTTTTATCAAATAAAATCGACCTGTTCGAGGATTTTTTCCCAAAATTTTTTATTTCGCTTTTACTGAATTTATTCCATTAGGCGTAGGGATCCACGTCATACAAAAACTTAGCGTGTCAAATTAAAATTAAAAAGGGAGACACTAACGTTAGATGACAACTCGACGTTTCTTTAGGTTTTTTACCTTCAATAGAACCAAAAAAAAAAAAAAACTGCGGAAACTATGATGAAATGAAATTTCGTATGAATTCCAATTGAACAAGAAAATGAAGACATGTTAGCTTCGTGACGTAAATGTTGATATCAACAAGAGGTTCGATGGGGGACCTCATCAAAACATCATTGGGGCTATTTATAAACGTCTTATCTCATTTGCATATGATAGCTGTACGTTTAATAACGCGTCGAGAATGTTTATTTAATGCGCCACGTATAATTATAAGTGAGATAAAAATACTCGGAAATCAATTTTTTTTTCTATGCTCTTGCGAGAGTCAACAAACATTTCAACGTCACGTCGTTTTAACTGGAAAACGACAGCCTTAAAAGCCTAAAAACTACTATACGTAAAATTTAGCGCGCAAATATAAACTGAGACACCACCGTCTGAGTTGCACATGAATAGTGTGAGTAATTTAGTAGATTGTCAACAAAAGATTACGTTCTTAGTTCTTTCGGGATATTTTTGATCATTAAATTTATTGATGCTTAAATACATCCATTTTATTAATTTAGTTAGATTCCTTTCAATGAAATTATCTCGAACTTCATCTCCAAACGTCAGCAATTAATTGTGTGAACGCAAACAAGTGGAGAGAAACGCAGACGTTCGTTAGACGTTACGTTTATTCTGGATGAGTAAACACAGGCAAAGACGAAGGCTAAGCCGTCCATTTCATAAATTTAATTGAAAGCATTTTTTATCCGGTACGTTAGTCATTTACGCGATATTGAAATGAAACTTTTGATATTCGCTGCACCATTTTGATCTACCGAACACGTCCTTTAAAAATTCGATGATAAAGCAAAGAATTTCAAACACGAGTTCAAATCGGCGCCACTTTTTATCTAAGCATAGTTTAATTGTTTACGTAAACATATTAGTGGGTTGTTCTTCAAGTGTATGAGGACGTGTGTGTTTGGATTTTTTTTTTTTTCGCTGCACCATTTGTACCGCAGATGTACGATAAACAGATGCCAGACGTAGTATCAAAGAAAAATTTTCGTCATATCTCGACCTACTTTAAAACGTCGTAAGTTGATACATGTTGATTTCAAGTTAACGTATTTAAAAAAAATCTAAAAAGATAAAATCGATTGGTTAGAATGAAAGAAGGTGAAATTTCTCATTACTCTACANTCGATTTTATCGATTGGTTAGAATGAAAGAAGGTGAAATTTCTCATTACTCTACAGCCTGCTCACGGGAACATTCTACAATAGCTAACTTTTTTATTTAAAGGGATACAAAATTAATTAAAAGGACAAAGTTTAAGTACACACGGAGAATTAAGTCCTGCCTGCTTTTTCCAACCTATTGGTCTTAACGACATCTCAGAAAATACGTTGAAATAGCATAGCATATCGGGTCTTTATTACACTACCTGCAGTTTAAGACAAACAAACCCTTTTATTCCAGTGTGTTCGATTTGTGTTTCTCGAAATACGGATATTTTTCAATAGGATTTTATAATCAATACAAATATTTCAATATATATAATATAAATATACAGGGCGTTTACAAAACATACGGCAATTTTGTATTTTTTCTAGGATAATTTTTCTATAGGAGTTTATTTAATATAGATATATATATAAATACAATATATAATATAAATAGAGT
>JAFFZR010012131.1:0-13867 GCA_018397195.1 Lethrus apterus | reverse complement strand
GATTATATTCAATATAAAAATGTGTTTAAACTATTCTACGTACCTTCATTTTTGAAGTCCATTAAAAAAAAACTTGAACAAAAAAAGGAATTCTGAGAATTTAGCTATTTTCAATAAAATGACTAATTAGCGCACTGACAAAAGTAGGGAGCATTAACAAAATGTTCACTTCAGATGTCAAAAAATAAATGACTTTATGCAGGTATCGGGATTTCTTTTACACCTGCATTTAGTATGTCTATTAGTGACTTACTGAACGAAGTTTGACGTCTTAATTCAATCATGAAGATATTCGGGCTATAACCTACGGTGGGACCACTGTGGGCTGGTTTGATCGCGGTTTGTCACGCGGGAATCTCGGGTTCGATTCATTTCAATTGCGAGTCGGGAGGCGCAGGCAACACTCACTGTCGGCATATAATTAACGGTGCTCTAGAGCAACGGTGGGCAACCCCCGGCCCGCGGGCCAGCTACGGCCCGCGAAAAGTTTCTATCCGACCCGCGAGATCTTTAGAAGAAATTATAAATAAATATTTTTCGTTGTAATTCTTCTCGTTTGAATTGGTTATAAACGCACCTAGCAACATGTATGTTCATAATTTAGAACTAATTTTAACACTTTTGTTTATTTATTTCATATTTGCAGATTAATTAACTACTACGGCCCGCGGAAAAAACGTACAATTTATTCTGGCCCATGTTATAAAAAAAGTTGCCACCCCTGCTCTAGAGGAATAGGCGAACTTCTAGAGTAACAAGCTCTCACTCTGAGACAAAAATAAACAGCTAATTAAAATTGAGTGGCCGATATGGTTACTGCTCGAAGCCATTAAAAATGAAAGCACAACAATGACGTCATAAATTTTTTAAATGGCAACCCCCTATTTTTTCTTGATTTTGAGAAATCTTTTTATTGTCGAAACGACAGTATAAAAATGTTTTGCCGCCTTACATAAGAAAATTTTCGAGCAAGTGACAATTGAACGTTAAATTTTATTGTTAACAAAAAATAAACAAAAACTCCTTTGCCAAGCAAATACAAATTGGTAATGTCCAAGGTCCATGTCTGTTGACATAGGCCTGAGGGTTCCTTCAAAGAAGAAATTCTGTTATCAACTATTCCAGAACTAAATCTGATAACGTTTTTTTGCTTAGCAACAGAGTTTTTGCTTTATTTTAGTTGATTTACGATTTCTGACTTTCAATTGTAATTTACTGGAAAATGTTCTTATATAAGATGGCAACATTTTTACACTGTCGGTTCGACAATGAAAAGATCTCTCAAAATCAAGAACAAAATAGAGAGTAGCCATTTAAAAAAAAGTTGATGACGTCATTACTCAAAAACAAATGACGGTTGAAAATCGACTATCATGCAGAAATGTATAAATAAAAAAAATCGACCTGTTCGAGGATTTTTTCCCAAAATATTTCGTTTCGCTTTTACTGAATTTATTCCATACTTTAGGCGCACACTGTATAATAAAATAAATATGAAATTGTTATCAAAATTGAGACTTTTCAATACGAAATTCTGGCTTCAACGGTTATATTGGAGGGGGGGGGGGCTGTACCATCGTAGTAAGTTACAATTGAGGTTTCATATTACGTAAAATGCATGTGAAAATTCGTTTGGAAAAATGTTCAATTTCCTCCACACGTTCCGAATACGAATAATGCGTTTGAAATTGTAAATTACAGGTTTGCGACTGTTGAAATCATGAGACAGTACGGATTACTGCTCGAAGATTTCAAAGAAAACGGTGAATTCGTCAACAACTGTGTATTCACGATGATGCATCACATCGGCGGTGACTTAGAACACGTTTCGACCCTCTTCCAACCGAGCATTCTCAAGACCTTCTCACAAATTTGGGAAACCGATTATGAGATATGCGACGTAAGGATCGAAATTGTGATTTGATCGGTTGAGTTTTTCGATTTTTGTAGGATTGGTCCGATCTGATCGAGTATGTCATACACAAATTTATAAATACTCCAAGAACGAATCGTTGTTCGAGCATTACCACGCCTTTGACATCGATACCCGAAAAAGAAGAGAAAGTCTCAACATCGAGTTCAGAACCAATGTAAGTGAAGATTTGATTATATCTTAAAAACACTTCAACATTCAAAAACATGTATTAAAAATAACGAAAATTTTGAGTAGGATTTCAGCAATAATGTTTTGTTAGGAAGTATGGAATACGAGACAGAAATTATAATGCTAAAGTTTACAACCAAAAAACCGACAAACAGAAGCTATGGTATGCGTTGATTTGTAATCGTTTTGCTGAGGCATTGTCGTAAGACTTTTTTTATTATTTTTTTTTTGTGGTTTTAACACACTAATTTGGTTTCGGGTTGATTTTATAATAAATACAAAATTTTCAATTATTTGTTTGTTGTAGATGGACGCAAGAGGAAAAAGACAACCTACTTGAGTTTTACAACCAGAGTAGAGATGCCCCAGACACGATAGCCAACATAACAAAGAAATATGAATACGGAAACAAAATTAAAAGTCGGTATTCCATCGCCGAAGAACTATTAGAGCAGAAAATAATCAACCGGAGCCAGTATGACGATTTTATGAAGCAACCTCAATGTTCAGCAAATATGAATTCAGTTTCCGACAAAGTCATAGATAAAATAAGCCAGGAGAATTTAACTGATGATACAAGGGAGTTAAAAGACTATTTGTTTAGAGAAAACAAAGGAAAATTAATTCTATGGTTGCAAAAAATTGCAATAGAAGCATGCTTCGTTAAGTTAGCTTTAACAAACATCGAATTATTTAAGGATGGTGCTTTCGTGTGCGAACCTTCAATTTACTATTACGCATGTATGTAACTATAAATAATTCTTTTACCACTTAAATATTTGTACATTTTTAGTATTGAATTTACCAATTCCTTTAGTTGAATGGACTGTGGAAGAACATCAAATTTTAAAGCACCAGCCATTCATCCTATTACTTCATAAATTTGGTTTCTATCTGCCATCAGAAACAGGAAAAATTTTCGTCCGAATACCTAATTTTTGGACAGCCGATTACCTATTCAACATCGCCAAACAATTAGGTCCAATCGATACAGGTGTGATTAAAAAAAAAACAATAATTTCCAAAAACTGATTTTTAAAATTACAGCAAATCTGAAATTCGACGTCAATTTACTCGTTGGAATAAACAAAAGCGAATCAACCAAGACAACTGATAACATCGTATCAACCGCAAAGGGTAAACCCAAATTCTCAAAGACCGAATCAAAACAAACACCATCTATTGTACGCTACACACCAATGTAAGTATTTTTTAAATGTACAGAATATTCAGTTCCTTCAATAGGAAAATGATCCTGAAATTCTTCAATAGGCGACGTAAGCCATTCACCATTTTCTGTTTTATTTCCATTTCTAAAGTAGCGATTCTCAAAGGAAATTTGTTTGAACATTTTTGACAAACGTCAATTTGACATTAAGAAATAAATAGTGGTTTAAAACATGCAGATTTTTGTTCATGGCTTACTTTGACTAATTTTTTTTCGATCACACTGTATAAGACTGTGTAATTTTTACTTTGAAGGCCTAATTCAACAGAATGGATTCAAACAATTCTAAAAACAAAGGTCACACCCGTCATGAATAGAGTTTTAAGGATTCCAAGGTAAGTTCAAAATGAATTAATTTAATGAATTTAAATAAATTTTATAGTAATAATGACTTATCGATAACTATACCGAACGTTGAGCCCATTTGTTGCGACTTCTCGCCTCCGGAGTTGAGCATAGTTGATCATACATCCATACTGACAAATTTACAAGATCTTCAGGAAACAGTTTCTATGGATATATCGTTAAGTGAACACTTAAGTGACGACATAGAACACAACAGTATCTATGAAACAGCTTCAGTTGCATCAGATTTAACACGCATGTGTGTCAGTGATCTTCATCTTTTGTAAACTGTGTAACTGGTGTCGATTTTTATACAACGTGCTACATGTTATATGTTGTAAATTATGTTTCATCAAATTTTTTGATGTGAATCTACGTACATGTTTTGAAATATAAGAACAAAATTAAAAACATTTCGTGATCGCAAAAATTTCAAATTAGTGGTGAACATAAAAAGGCACAAAAATTCAAAATTAAAGACTGTGATTATATTTCATCGGATTAAACCGCAAATTCATAATTCAAAGATGATTACAAAGAGTTATGCAATTTGCCGTTTAAGTCAATGAATTATTAGGTTCTTGTTAACTCTTATGCTACTTCATATTTGTCACTGAAAAATTGTCTAAAAACACAAATGACTTTTCTAATGAATATGTTCTACCTCATGTTTTATTAAATAAATTTATTACCGTATTTAATTCATTCACTTCACCCTTTCCTAGATAACCCGCCCGATAGCTTGGGAATGAATGACAAAAACGAAAAATTTAATACTTTAATAGGTATTATATATTAAATTACATAGATACAGTCTATCATTTGAATTCATTTACATTTTTTTTACATTATTTGTACTCCTATTAACCAATAAAAAAAAAATCTAAATAAATAAACATTTTGACTTAACCATTTACCTTGCGAGAACGTTGTTAGTCAACGATCAAATATACATCACTAAGATTTGAAAATTAAAACATCGTAGTAGGAATAACTCAAATAAAAATCAACAATAATATTATTCACATTTGCTTTTAACAGTCGATATTATCATATTCGTTTGATGAATTAAGTACAAAGCGCTGATAAATACAGAATTTGCACTAAAAACCAACAAATAGAAAAAAAAATTACAAATAAATATACTTACTGTCCTTCTTTGAAGTAATCTTTCAAAGTATTACTAAAACGTTTCGAATATTTGACAAATTCCCTCTTTCTTTGTTCCAACGATTGTTTCCCTGTTGGACCTGGTATAAAAGCATTGGCTTCATTTACAGCATCCAATAACTTTTTAATGGCACTTGCAATTTCTCTACAAGCAAAATGAACAATACATTCAACGTAAAAAAAAAAAACAAAAACATACTTAATTATTTCTAAAAATGTTTTCCTATCATTTATTTCGTCAGGAATTCTGCTTAGAATTTTTTTCAATGTTGCAGATTTCCTGTTCAATTCCTGAAAAGCGTCCTCTGATCTATTCAAGCGATATTCTACAACTAAACATAAATGTCACATGTAACCGTAATTACAAATTTGTACTGTACCGTCTGTATCTGACAAGGATCCTTGCAATCGTAAAATACTTTCGTTCATATTGACGTTTAGTTCAGCATGTTCCACTATGCCAACAATTAAATCGTATGTTAAACCGGGATAGGAAACTTCGGCTTTACTCAAAGCCGCCCCTAATGTCTGCGAGGCCGATACATCCCGTCTTTCAAGCTACAATTATATTGACATTACGCAAATTAAACTTGGATATGTGACACAATACCTGCGATAAAATTGGTCTTATTAAAACTGGTAAAATTAAAGAAGTCACTGGTGTTTCATCGCCCATTGTCATATTTATTTAAAAGTATTAACGATCGAATTATAATACAATAAACTGTTTAATAAAGAACTTGTTGTTTTGATTAGAACAAAAATTCGTGATGAATAACGAAAGCAGTAAAGAAACGTCAAAATTAATCGATTGAAGTGAAGTGACAGGAAGGTACTAAAGGTTACTGTAATCTATAAGAAAATCATACCACCGGTAGCCGACAACAAATATATGTTCTCTACCATAAAGATATGTTCTGAAAAGGTAAAAAACATTCAGGATTGATTAAATTCGTTTTTAATGAAATTAATGAGGTTTGAGAATTGAAATCTACAAAAAAGTTGGTACAATTTTATTTTCTTGTTGGTGGCGACTATTGGCGACACTGGTTGTCATTTAACCCGCGCGAAATTGTCAAAAATTATGTGATTTATATTATTTTAGCTTAAGGTGTTAATTTGATATTTATTTGAATAAAATGGATAGCGCAACTGAAGATATATACTTACAAAAAATAGAACAATTTGTTTATGATGAAGATAAAATAGTAAGTAAGCATAACCTGAAAGTACAACATTAAATTTTATTTTAAACATTTATCGAGCACATGTACATTTGAACAAGTAGAATTTGTGATTTTTGTCGAACAACTTCATTAAATTAACATATTACAGGTTACATATTCTTGGTTGAGTGCCCATTTAGACATAAATGTCAACGATGCCAAACAACTACTAGAAAAATATGTTAAAGATGTAAGAGTATCTAAGCTGAATGATTTAGCGATCACGTATATATTATTAGGAACGAAACATGACAACGGATTAGGAATAATTCTGTCGAAAGAAAATTGTTTAACCGAAAATAAAACACATTTTAAAACTGTCACTTCGCAACAAATATACAGCATACAAAAATGCAAAGATGTTGATTTAAATATTTTAAGTCTAGTTGAACCCTTCGACAAACATAATTTAAGGGAAAAACCACTGTAAATATCCTTTATTCAACTTATTCCATTTCATCTATTACAATTTTAGATTAGGTTCAATTGTTGGTAAAAATTGCATTAAAAGAAAATTAAAAAATATACCGCAGGAAAAATCAACGCAAAATGATGTTACTGAAACGAAAGTGGTAAATAACAAAGCAAAGAATGGCAAAAATATGATCAAATCCGATTCACAAAGTAAATTTAATAAAGTAAATATGTCTGCAGTATTATAACATATGATAATAGTTTTATATTTTAGTCGGGTCAAAATTCAATAGGTAATTTCTTTTCTAAAGCACCCATTAAGAGTGAAATTAAAAATGATGTTAAAGCGACAAAGGTAGTGTTTTTTTTAAGTTGTTGCTTCTTTTGTATTGTTGATTTTCCAGCCAAAACAAAATAACTTTATGACTAAATTCTTTTCTCAAGCGCCAGTTAAAACAAATGAGAATAATGGAACAATTGAAAATAATGAAGAAGCAACTGAGAATAATGAAGAGACAATTGAGGACATGGAAAACACACTCCAAGTAGACATTAAAGTTGATGATAATGTAGAAAAACACATTAGTAAAAAGATGAAGAAAATTAATGCCACGGTTGGAACGGCAAAAATCTCCAGTGATTTAGAAAACGATGGCAAAAATAGAAAACAAGAGAATACAAAACCAAAAAAGAAAGGTAAAAGACAACGTAAAGATAATAAAAGTGATCAACCAGCAAAGAAACGAAAGCGAATTTTGGAAAGAAATGATTCGGATAGTGATGGTAAGAAAAGCAAATGTGCTTGTTTTAAAGCAAACTTAAAAGCTAATTCTTTTAGATATATTTGGAAGCGATGATGAAAAAGCCATTGAGGATGTGGTGGAACTCTCTGATAAAGAACCTGAACCTGTTTATGAAGCACCTCCAGTATTTGTCCCCAAAAATAAAAAACGTGTACAAAAAATAAGTCAATATGTCGATGACGATAATTACATTAGTAAGTATAAAACGTTGAATGAAATACATTTGTAGCCCATTAATTTTTAGTGACAAAAAAAGAATGGGTATTGGTTAGCGCATCAGAAGATGAAGATGATAAGGAACAAAAACCACAAAATGTGAAACCAACCAAAAAAGAAAAAAGTAAGTTGGAAGTATCACCCCCTAAAGCGATTAAAAATAAAGGAAAGGCAAGTAAAGGTCCGCAAAACCAACAGACTTTGATGAGCTTTTTTAAGAAAATGTAACTTTTTATCTATTTATGTACTTTGATTTTAACTGTGTTTTAAATTTCTTCTATTTTATTAGCATTTTCTTTCAAGAAAAATCCGTTAATATTTATTCATTTTGTGAAATATTTATTTTAACCTTATTCCATTTGCATGTAGCCAGCAATTTTGTTTTATAATTAAATGAAAAAAAATAAATAATACTTTTGAAAAGTATTTATTCTATCATATAAATGTACATTTACAACTCAATTACGTATCTAGCAAATAAAATATGAAGTTAAATTAAGCCTAGCACAATTATGTCATGAAACTAAGGGTTATAATACACGTGTAATCAAAATTTTACATGCGACGGAAAAAATATAAGTGACAAAGGATCATCGGCTGATTTTTCATCCCTAAAAATTATAAACGATGAGATTTTCATGAGGAAATTAATCAAAACAACAAATTATAATCATTTTATGTTTACCATCACTCGAATGGTAAGCTACTTGTAATTTTTTTATAATTTACATAAACCTTGATATAAATTATACATGATAAAAATAAGTAAAATAAGTGACCAGGTTTCTCTTAACAGTCAAGAAAAAGAAATACGAAAAATAGACTTTCTTTTCTGGCAAATGTCTCCTACAATAACAATATATATATGTATATATATATAGTGATTACGGGATGATTTATTGCAGTGTAAAAAAATCTACGAGCCGATTACTAAAATTTGTTTAAAGCTTGCAAATTATAAGTACCAATTTTCTTACACTGAATCAAATCAAACCTGTCTTTTTTTAAATATACAACTTTAACGTTTGCCAAAAGAAAAAGAAATGCATCATCAAAAGTAAAAACCATAAGAAAACATTTAATAAAGATCTGCACGCGATATATTCAATTATATATAAATATATATATATATTAAAATTGTAAAAAAAATAAATTTAAAAATACACTTTACTCAATGTACATTGTATATTTTTCTCTTAAATTGCATATTAAAAAGAAAAAAAATCGCAAAGATCGTGTTCAGATCTTTTTCATTTATGTTCGATCATTTTAAGTACGAAAAATTCTCAACAAAACAATAATGATTCCACAAAAAAAGTATTTGTCAAAAATACATACTGCAAAAAAAATTGAATGCAAGTTATATGACAACGTCCAGTCGATTTTCTTTGTTAATTTTACAACATCTGTTTACACTTCCCAAAAACATTGAGAACATTCATGATAAATAAACACAAATAATAAACAAATTATCCACATAAAAATTTAACTATATGTACAAACTATATGTGGTTGGACCAATACTTCTTCTGTGTAGACTGTCTTTATCAGTCTATTCCTCTCAATGTCTGAAACCAAAATGATCGTACATAATTAAATGAGACATCATTTAAAATAACTGGAAGCTTTTCCGTGTGTAATAGATTTCGTACGAACAAAAGGATCAGAATTTAAAACCGTCATTTGGTACATTTGTCGAAGTACCAAATTGAAAATCAGTTTCGCCTGCGGGAGGAGCTATATTTGGATCATCTTCAATCTATAAATTAAAAACATCGGTATATGGAATCAATATTAATTGTCATACTTACATCACCATTGAAATATTGCTCTATAATATCATAAGCCAATTTATAAATTTCGATATTATCATGATTTTGCAGGACTTCAATTTTATCAAGCCCATTACATTCTTCGATCATATTTGCCAACTGTTCAGCTTCTGAACCTGCCATTTTTAGCATATTGTTAATACCATCGAGCACGACCTGAATTACTTGAGCATCTTTGCAAATCAGAAGATCACAAAACGGAGGTATGACACCTTCTCTGATTAACTTTGCTACCTGTTCCCTATTTCCACCAATTGTCAAATTACTTATTGCCCATGCGGCTTCTTTTTGTGTTTGAAAATCGCCCTTGCTAAGATTTTTTATGATTTTGGGCAAAAGACCTAAAATTTGTTTAAACTCTCACTTCATTGCAGAGTTAAGATGTTTTGATAACTCACCAGCATTAATAACCGCCTGTACTTGTGATTGATTCCCAGCAGTTATATTTGATAAGAACCAAACGGCTTCTTTACATATTTTTTCTTTTTGGTGAGTTAGCAATGCGTCAAAATGAGACAAAGCATCACAATTTAGTACAACCTGTAAAATATCAAATAGTCTTTGGAATAAGTTTTTACACAGTTAAAAAAAATAATTACCTGTGTCTGTTCATCAGTTCCAGTAACAATGTTACCAACAGCTCTCAGTGCAGCGGTCTGTACTTTAACTTCTTTATGACTCAATAAGGGTATTAATTTAGGTACTACGCCACTATCGATGACCATCTGAATTTGTTCATTTCCCCCATCAGTCAAATAACTTAACGCCCATACTGTATCTACTAAAATCTACAATATAAAACCGAAATTAAGTTAAAATGATAAAAAATATTACACTACTAACATTTACATCCGAATGATGTATGAGTGCATTAAGAGCTGGCAACAACTCTTTAATCGTTTGAATCGGCGGTGGAGGATCTTTATTGCGACACAAATTCACAATGACCCACGTAACATTCCTAAGAAAAGAAATGGGTATCTCAGGCTTGATGAACGAAAGCAATGGATTTACGACACCCAAATCAATTACAAAGTCTCTAAGATGCGGCCCATCTCCGATGATGTTACCAAGCGCCCAGACTGCCTGTTCACACACGTTCTGCTGCGGAGAATGCAGCAGCTGTAGAAACAGCGGAACGGCACCCGCCAAGACAACTTTATTCGTTTGAGCCGACGTTCCAGACGCTATGTTCGTGAGCGCCCAAGCTGCCTCAAATTGTAAAGCGGGATTATCGTGACATTCGAGACAACGGACCAAAATCGGTAGGATTCCACTGTCTATTAACGCGTCGATTGGTGGATTTCTATCGGAGGACAACAGTTTTCGTGCAGATTGCACAGATATTAATTGCATTCCTGGGTTGTCCGTCGCCGCCGACTGTGCAACTAACTGATCGAGATTTATGTTAAGGAGTGATCTCTCAATATCATCTTCGTCTGTTGAATCGGTTACTGGCACATTCCGTCGCTTCTGCAAGGTTTCTTCACGTTTATTCTTTCTTAATTCCACTGTCACCTCATTTCTTCTTCTTCGCATTTCCTTTAAAAAAAAAAATGTGATAAAAACCATAATTTTGTATTTAGTTTTTTTAATTAATTACTCTACCAAACATCAGATCCTGTATCAATTGTATTGTACTGTATCCAAGAAATCCAATAACAAATTTTCCTTTAAACTTCAACAACATAAACATTACATTTTTTATGAATTTTAATCATTTCAAGTAATATGCACAAGATGGCGCTACGTATACAATTTTGTAAAAGTGTTCATTAATGTAAATTTATTTTTAATTTAACATTAACAAAGGTTACATAAAAATAAAATACGGGACTTTTTTGTTTATATTATTCCAGAACACTCTAGAATTAAATAGAGCTGGACACAAAGATATGCTCTAACTTGCACAACAAGGACAATTTTTTACTCTTGCTACTTTGATCAGAAAGTGTAATATAAAAGAACAAACCGTAAGTTAAATAAGGGTTATGTTTATATTGTGACAGCCGGACAGCCCATTGCAATTACAAATCATAAGCATACACAAACTAGCTGCAGCTAAACTAAATTTTTGAAGTTACTGATATACTGAAAACAAATGATTTATTTGGAGTGTGTATTTACTTATAAGGCATTTAAGAGTATTTTATATAAAATACAAATTTGTATATTTATTTACAAGACATTTACGGGTATTTTATGTTAAATACAAATTTAACATCTTTCAATGAATTCTTATAAGACTTATAGGGTAACTGGTAAATGTAAGGTTGGAATATGCGTATTTTGCAAAGATTACACATTTAGGATTGTACTAAAGATATTAAAATGTAATTAAATTGTACTTGCATGTGTTAATTACATTCAACAATCAATAAATTGTGCAAAATGGGATATTAATCGAAGAAACAATAACATTAATTTTAATGTTTCACACTCTATTTCGAGGACATTTAATGAGAAAATTACAAAAAATTATATTGAAAAATGAAAAAAGTGAAAATAAACTGACTCATGAGTTTGATTTGTATCTTTTTATTGTTAATATTTAAATTTGTCATATGTTCGTCCGAGCCACTTTGTTTGAAATAACCACGTCTGATAAGAATTAGTTATAAATACCAAGACAATGAACAAATCTTTTTAGAAAAATTTTTGACATGTGTTGTGTGATGAGATGACCTTTACATTTTTATTTTTCTAAATTGGAATAATAGATATCAAAAAAATTATCAGAAAATCGTACGTCGCACACAACAAGAAGGAAATCATTTAAAAGTACTTACATCTTGATCTTTTCCTTTGTTCTTGAAAACTTGCATTCGATTCTTGAAGTGTGATTCAGACGCCATTTTCAACTAATTTGACAATGTGGATCAGGGAAAAATGCCGGCACGTTCTAAAAACTATCTTACTAAGTTTATCGTTCAGATTCGCCTGATTCTAGAAGGAAATTAGCGCATAATTAACCGATATTTCGTTACAACTACGTAAATTTTATCGAATTAATAGTCCATTTCTATCGTCACTCAAACCCGCACTCGGTACTTTTTTCTGTCGTGCAATGTCAACTTGCAGGGTTGCTAAAGTTGCACACCTGTCAAAATCGAATTTTAATAATTTCGCCTTTCGTTATGTATTTTTTTTCAAATTATACATAATTAAGCATGAACAAATAAATAATGTTTTAAAAATTACTTTCAATTAAATTTTAAATTTAGTGAAATTTCATGTATTGTAATTGGGCCTACTTGTTTAGACCAAAATTATGCCATCTGCTTTCACAGTTTGGAACAAATCCGCTATGTCTGTGATGCTGTAGAGGGTGGGAGAGTTATTTGTTTTACTAGTGTTTGTGTTTTTACCATATGAATTTAAAAGGAATATGTCCAGTCTGAAGATTGGTAAGTTAATCCTTCCTTTATACGGTATTTCTAATTGAAATTTCTACGTAATTTTCCACGGACACGGGTTCCACCCCCTTTAATAATATGTGTATAAATCCGTCTGATACACTTTTCAAACATTATGATAATTATAAAACCGTTTCTATGAATCACACGTTCAATCGGCTGTAAATTCTATTTGTTTTGAAAAAAATAACTTTCTATTGACCTAGACATTAGAATTCAAATTGGATAATAAACCTATTATTTTAGTATTTTCGTTCAGTATCCTTCTTGCAAGGCATGTGTATGCCCTATTTTATTTTATTATTATTTATTGTTTCGTTGTTGTAGAATAGAGAGCATGACTGTCGGCTAGGCTTGACACTGCTTGTGGTAATGTTGGAATCCAAATCAATGCGTGGCACCTTGGAACCCACTTCTTGGCAAAATAAAGTCAACTATTCTGTTAAACCACCGCTGCATCATATGGCTGCCCCCACTAGACATGGTATTTAAATATAAATCATTTGAATTATTAATGTAAATTTATAATAAAAATCTTGTTGACGTAACATCAATTTGTCACATTTATGACAGCTGTCAAGTCACATTTGACACATATTTGACAGCTTTCACATCAATTCTAATGTGATTTAAATCTTTAAACTTGTTCGTTTGGAATACACTTTCTTTTTGGAGTTGTTGTTGTAAGATATTTTTCTTGTCGTACAAGTCAGAAGATGTCATTGAATCCTGCTCCATTTAATTATATGGAGTAATACAAACTAACAAATAATAATCAAAAGTTCAAAATTATTTCAAATTGTTGGGTTGGGTTTATTTACTTTGTGAAATCAAATTCAATTGTTCAAATTACAATTGAAACTTTACATCTTCAGATTAATAATCTAGAATTTTCTGACGTCGTTTTGTCCAGTGAATTTCGGGGTAACACCCTATGTTGTTGCTAAATGCAGAGCTGTGTATAAAGTCAAAGTGTTAAGATTCAAAATTACTGGGTGCTTCATCGTTGACAGTAATATATATGTATAATAACAGTAAGTAAATTTTAAATAAATTAAAACCTATATTATATTTTAGTTATTTAACGAGTAATTTTATACAATTTTTTTATTT
>JAFFZR010012130.1:0-10966 GCA_018397195.1 Lethrus apterus | reverse complement strand
TTATCTTCGTTTTAAGAGATTCCATTGAAAGCGTTAAAAAATTCATATAGAAAAAAATCGAATTTTTCTCCATTAAATTTGCCGGTGTGTTTATAATAAAATTATAATATTTTTTTTCAATTTTTTCTTTGTGGCTTGAAATAAAATATCTTTTTCGTTGATAGGAATCCAGTTCGTAACATCGTGCATCGCCTGGAAATCATCACTATCACAGCTTTTTGAAATGGTCGTTTCACGAAAAATGACAGTCGAACGAATATTCTGGCTATATGAATAGATTCCATATAACGTATGATACGAAGACGTAATCCAACCGTTCACATTCTCAGTAATAGTCGCACAAAAATTTGTTTCAAAATCACTTTCTACATATTCCAATGTATTGGCACTACCCTGCCACCTTGCCTCGTCGCCATTTATAGCCACTTTTGTATTTGAGTTCTTTAATAGGATTCTTCGTCTGTACAGAATGTGCAACTAAAATAAGTGTCCTCTGATATTGCCAACTTTCAGCAACTTCCTGGAATACGTCCCTTACTGCAGTGATCGAAATGTCAGTGATTAACTATTACTTGTTCATCTGAATCTAGTTACAAGAGATTTTTTTTTGCTGTATTGTTATTGGTTCTGGTTCAACCCTATGCTATCTTATGTTATCCGCAGATTAGTTTTTTTGTAAAAGTACTAAATATTAAATTACTGTTTTATTTTTCATCCTGAAAATTTTGAAAAATCTGTTGATGTGCAAAAATCTACAATTGAAACCTCTGGCTTCAAAACCCCCTAAATTCACTTTTGTGACATTTTCAAAAATTAAGAAAAACTGTTTAACTAACTTGTAGCGGTAACACATTAATGATTTTTTCCCCCAAATTACTTTACAGTATTTGATCCTAAAATGACACAGCGGACAAACGATATACTTGCAAGAAGTCACAATTTTGAAAATAAAAATGGATTTAGTGGGGTTTGAAACCAATTATTGAATTTAATGGAATTTGAAAGTTAATATTGTGGATTGCGTGTGTTTTGATTCCGAACAAAGTAGGTTTGCAAAAAGAGAAAGCGTAACAATGACCAAAAAAAAAAACAAAAGAAAACTTTTTATTATTTGAAAAGCAACAAGAACGAAATGAAATTAGACTAATAGATCCGGATTTATATTACCCAAGGTTGGAGTTGTAGCTTTGTTTATTCACGTTCTGATTGGCTGATGTGGATTTAGTGGCGTTTGAAAATTATTTCCAATAGATTTGGTGGAGTTTGGAATTAAGACAAATTTTAACAGTGAATTCTAGATGGAATTTGGTGGGGTTTGACATTATTAGAGTTTACAAATCAGTAGATATTTTCATAAGGAAACTAGAGGACTCAATTACCAATTACCATCGCTTATTTGAAATATTACAGATTATGACATTAATTAAATTAGTTACTAATCATTCATGAAGAATGATTGCTATTTACATTAATTATTTACAGCCAATTAGTTCTTATAATTAACATACTCTGGTAAGGTTATACAGTGACCGGCATAAATGTTGCAACATATGGGGAATTTTCTTATTATTGAAATAAGGTAAAATTCGTTTAGGGGGATAGGTTCAGCATCCACCAACCCAATAATTCGTTTTGTCAGATGTCACGTCACCACTAGTATGGCGGGTAATTTAAAAAATATGCTACTAATCTACAAAAAGTGTGGTTAGGTGACATGATATCCCAAAAAGTTATTTGAAAGAGTTGCTTAGAATTCAATTCTGAGGGTATGTGCAAATTTTTGTAGACATATTTAAAAAAATTAAAAACCACAATTTTGTCAATTTTTTAAAATTAAATTACATACCTACTCTTTTTTGGGTTTTAGCGGCTCAACAGAAGTAAACACTCAGAATTTGGTCGATAATCAAACAATTTTGTCAATTCCTGCATAACTAACAGAGTTAAAGGTAAAAAGTATGTTTTCAGTATGATAGTTGCTATTGCAATTTTACTAAATAATAAGCAATAGCGAGGAGCAAATAAGAATACAGATGCTTGTTAAGCATAGAAACAATTTAAAATTTATTTATTACTACTTTATACAGCCCCTTGCAACAACAATTATCATACTGAAAATCTAGTTTTTACCTTTAACTCTGTTAGTTCTACAAGAATTGACAAAATTATTTATATATATTTATATATGTAATTTAATAAAAAAAATAAATTGACAAAATTGTGTTTTATAATTTTTTTTAAATATGTTTACAAAAATTTGCACATACCCTCAGAATTAAATTCTAAGCAACTTTTTTCAAATAACTTTTTGGGATATCATGTCACCTGACCTTACTTTATGCAGAGTAGTAGCATATTTTTTAAATTACCCGCCATACTAGTGGTTACGTGTCATGAGTCAAAACGAATTCATGGGTTTGTGGACCTGCTGAGCCTACCCCCAACGAATTTTACCTTATTTCAATAATAAAAAAATTCCCCACACGTTGCAGCATTTATGCCGGTCACTGTATAATATTAGGTACTTCAATCCCTGTTGTCACTCCACTTGAAAATACACTTACATACACATTACATATTATTTAATGCAGAAATAAATAAATTATTTGTTTATCAAGTATTATCGAACAGACCGCTTCAATACTGGTTATTACAGCATATTATCAAGATGTTAAGTGTTACATCTATAAAGTTCAGAGGTAACGATAACACCGACAGTGTATTAATTTATTGGAAGTCAGGGTCTTGTGACTTATGTAACAACTTATCCGATTACAACGACATACGTCGACATTAAAAGATATTGACAGATAAGAATTTTTACTTTACATATCTTCTACATAACCTCGAATAACCTCTGTGTGTTTTGATTCTATAGGATTTGTCCTTTGAAATGTGTATTTATATATGCAAGCTGGTGAAATTAATAATTTTGGAAACGTTTTAAATATAAATTAATTTATTGTGGAATACGTAAACGGGGTTGTCATTTATCACATAAATTGAACGAGTATGCGTTCAACATTTATTATAGAAATTATGCAAATATGGCTTATCAAACGAATAATCAAAATGTAACGAACTTGATACGATTTAATCTATTTTTACCCATGATTCTATGAGTTCCATTAAACATTATTTTGTGTTAATAAGGATTTGTTTATTATTATTTATTATTATTAGCACAAACTGATTTAACAAATTTTATTAGACAACGACTTAATTTATTAATTTTATTTATAAAGTTGAAAATGTGCAAATGTTACTAATAAAAACGAGTGGCACCTGAAAGCATACATCAAGGTCGACAAAATTAGTATACATTAATTAGCTATCAAATCTTAATATTATAATTAGTACGTCGGGCGCAGTTTTCGATAACAATAATCATCATCATAATCCCATTCTCTTCATATCCATAGGTGTCGAAGATACTCTTATTATATTTCTCTAGGGGTTTTGACAAAGTTGCTCCATTCATTCCTGTTTTTGGCCGTAACTTTACCTTCTGTCACTTTTTATTTATCAGTTATGTCATGCTTTGATTTCATGTTTGGCGTGGTCGTTCACGTCTGTTTTTAGTTTTGAAAATTAGTAAAATTGTACCCATATTTAAAAAGGGAGACGAGTAGTGTATAGATAGATAATTATATAGACCGATTGCTGTTTTTGAATATGCCTATCTGAAGCGGTTAGTTAGTTCTTTAGATGACTATAATATAATTAGTAGTAATCAGCATGGCTTCGTGCAAGGTAAGTCAACTTTAACTGCGGGGCATTCCTTTTATGATAAAATTTTTTACTTTGTTGATGCAGGCGAGTGCTCTGCTGATATCTTTTGTGATCTCAGCAGGTTTAACTTCTGCCAGGTATCTATAAAAGAAAACTGTATCACCGAAGCTGGTAAAATTACTTGCACAGTCCATTATAAGCAAGTCATTCATTCAAGTATATAATATAGGGCCTAAAGCAGTTCCTCGTGGTACACAGTTTGAGCTTCACTAAGCTTATCATTGAATTTTACAAACAGAGGAGATTAAAAGCATCGTCTCTAAAACCGTAATTATATAGTTTTGCAAACATTTTTTCATGAGGAATTGTGTCAAAAGCTTTAGGTAGATCTGCAAAAATACAAAGGCATGGTTTACTTTGATCTACTATTTTATAAATTATGTTAAATGAGCTATTGCATCTTGTTGCTTCCGAATCCAATTTGCTTTTCTGACAGAACTTTGTGTTTGTCTAGAAAGCTTATCATCTTATTATTATTTTTTTTAACGCCTGTTCTAGTACCTTTCTGATGGTAGTGGGTTCTGCTATTTCTAGCTCCAGCACGAAAGCACTTTAAGAGACGAAAAACAACGACACCTTCGGGCATAAGAGGTCATCTGTTATGTATGTATGGATTAAGTACATTTTCCACATTAGAGAACAATATAGGTAATAGGTTCAAATTTCCCGTTTTGTATAACGAATCCATTTTACCTATTTTTAATACCTCAGGATATTTTCCTACAGTTATATTTATTCTCCCTCTTCTTCTTTAGTTATAGACTAGGGTTTGCATCCTGTTGCCTTTTTCGTTTAAGCGTCTGTGGACGAAAATGTCCACATTTCATGCCATCTGTTGGGCGGCCTTCCTTGTGGACTTTTGCCGGTTGGTCTTCCGTTCATGCATCGTCGAGCTAACTTGTCTTCGTTCATTCTTTGTATGTGGTCATTCCAGTCCTTCTTTCTTTTCTTCATCCATTTCACTACGTCACTAGAATAAGAAGTTAGCGATTTAAATTACAGCGCATCTGAAAAAAATATCTTCAAATTTGTCACGAGAGTTTGCTGGCTCGTTAATAATAGACGAAGTAAGAACCGGTGTGAAGATATCTATAAATCCCAGCAATAAAACTGTTTATATGTAAATCTCCATAAGAGGAAAATCAATCATAACTTTAATCGCGATAATTTTTTCGCCATCTGGAAGCTCATACTTTTGTGCATTTACCATAGTTTTGCCCCACAGAAAAAATAAAAGGAGCATGTACAAATCGCATGTTATGTAAACGACGACATTAAAATTACTCGATTTTTTTTTTTTTATTATTATCACATTATAATTTCAATCTGATCAAAGATTGATCAATGAGAAATTTAGTTCAGACTTAAATTACTATTAGGAAAACTTAAAACTAAGGTTTCACTCAACAGCAATCCTTAGGCTGTAATTACTTAAACACTTAACTACGTGTACACTAATAGCACTTTACTCTGCTTTTGCACTAACAGTTAAACTAACTCAAACGGTCAGAAGACTCAAGAGGACCTCTTGAGTCTTCTGACTAGCATCGTATTGTCAAGGATCTGGGTGGCCTCAACATTGACGTGATGGAGAAGTCGCTGTTCATGAGTTTTGACAAATCTTTCCATGGTTTGGTTAACAGTTTCGATTTCCAAATCCCTATGGAGGTCACCGTTTCTGAAGTACCAAGGAGCGTCGACAATACTCCTTAGTACTTTATTCTGAAAGCGCTGAATGATATCAATATTGGTCCCACAGCTGGATACCATATGTCCATACTGGTTTAAGAATCTGTTTATACAATAGTAATTTATTGTACGTTGATAGGGTGGAATGTCTACCTTATAGCCAGTACATTTTCTTATATTTTAAGCCAAGTTCTTCTCTCTTCTTTTTGACATGGGCCTTCCAGCGCAGCCCAGCGTCCAAAGTAATACCCAAATATTTTGCTGTATTAGCATATGGTATTTGGGTATTATTTATACTGATAGGGATATGTTGATCACGTTTATTTGTAAAATTGATATAAATGGATTTAGTTTCGTTCAATTTAATTCGCCAGCGTTTTGTCCAATCGTTAACTTGATTAACAGATGTTTGCAAGCTTCTTGCTGCTTCTTCGTGATTTTTGCCTACAGCCAGTATAGCCGCATCGTCTGCAAAGGTGGCTATTGTGTCATGCATTAATTCAGGAATGTCACTGGTGTATATTAGGTAAAGGGCAGGTCCCAATACACTACCTCGTGGCACTCCTGCCTCGATTTCTTTTATTTCAGAATAGGCATCTTCTTGCTTAACTCTAAATGCTCTGTCTGAAATATATGATTTTTAGTAATTCTCCATATTGCTTGGGCAAAAACTTTCCTAATTTATACCTAAGTCCCTCATGCCACACTCTATCAAAAGCTTGCTCGACATCAAGGAAGATGGTAGAGCAAACTCTTTTTTCTTCTAATGATTTCTCAATCGTATCTGTTATTCTGTGGACTTGATCTATGGTTGCATGACTTTCTCTAAAGCCAAACTGATGTGACGTAATTAGGTTATTCTCTTCTATAATGGGTTTCAGCCTTTTAAGAAACAATTTTTCAAAGAGTTTTGACATAACAGGTAACAAAGAAATTGGTCTATAAGATGAAACGATGTTTGGCGGTTTTCTAGGTTTAGGGATCATTATCACCTCAGCTATTTTCCATACGTTCGGTACATATCTTAGTCGAATCGAGGCATTGATCAGATATGTAAGTTTAATTATATCTTTTATAGGAATTTCTTTCAGAATCTTCCCAGTAATTAAATCATGCCCTCGAGCTTCCTTTGGGTTAATGTTTTCTTTTATTTCAGCTGCAATTTCTTTTGGGGTGGTGAGTTTAATTTCACATTCTTGTTGGATAATGTTTCCCATTCAAGTGCGTCTTCGCCTTCATTTGGTTGAAATGTCCTCTCAAGGTGTTCAGCAAAATTTTTAGCCTTTTGCTTATTGCTTTTTGCCCAACTTCCATCTGCATTTCTTATTGGTGGATTCTGTAGGATCGGTCTTTTTAATTTTTTAGTGGCTCTCTAAAGTGAATAATCAGTTTTGCTGTCATTTGGCAATTCGCTTAGGTAGCCACTAATTGATTCATTTTTAAATCTTTGAATTTCTATTTTGAGCTTCTGGGTAGCGTTGTTTAGTCTCGTTTTGTCTGCTGGATATCTAGACTGTTGCCAAGTTCTTCTAAGTCTTTTCTTATCGGAGATGAGTTCCCTTATTTCTCTTGGGTAGTTGTTACCTTTGATTCTTGGAATAATGATCGGGGTATTGTATCAAGCAGCTTCTTGGGTGTGTTTAACAAAAGTTTCCGTTTCATTATCTAATTGTTCTCTATTTCTCAGAGGGACTGCCAAATTGATTTTTCTTTAAGAAGCTGTGCCAGTCAGTCAGTTTATTAACTAATGTAGGAACTGGTTCCTTTTGAATAATGCTATCGCTAAGTGTGAGAAGGATATATGTAGTTCACGGAGACATTTCGAGTTATGAAAAAATCAATTAAATCTGGGATTTTATTTGGATCTGTAGGCCAATAAGTCGGCTTTCCAGTTCAATGTGTATCACATTTCAGTTCTTTGGTGGCTTATAAGAGTTTTCCCTTAGTCGTCATTAGCCTAGATCCCAATGGGTGTGCTTAGCGTTGTAGTCACCTCTAATAATGAATCTTTCACTATGGCTGTTAAGTCCAAATATTCATATTTTTGAGAGAATGTTTTGGCGGACAGTATATTGCTCAAACTATGATCTCATATGTTGTAGTTGTAACATTAACAGCGGTAGCTTGGAACTCTACTGTTTTATATCCCATCTCTTGAAAAATGCGAATATTTAAGACGCTTTGGTGCCTTTAAAAAAAGTGATATGTTGACGATTTTTTTACAAATAATAGGGTACAGTCTCTGAAATACGCCACAGTTTTGCCCCACAGCAAAAATAATAAGAACTAATTTTAGTGTCGTCGTTTACATGATCCTTTTATTTTTCTGTGGGGCAAAAAATGGTAGATGCACAAAAGTATGAGCATTCAGATTGTGAAAAAATTATCGCGATTGCTTTTCAAATAAGAAAGTTATGATTGATTTTCCTCTTATGGAAATTTACATGTAAACCGTTTTATTGCTGGCATTTATGGATATCCTCACACCGGTGAAGTAAGATCGAATTTATCAGTAATTAATACACCATCTCCACGTATTTTCGAACTACTTTATTAATTTCTGTCTCCGATAAGCAAAATAATTAGAACCAAATAGTTCATTGTCACTTATCGATTCCACAAACCACCTTTCTGTTAGATAAGAACATCATAAGTTAAAGTTTCGTGATAGAAATCAATAATTTTTGTTCGTAAACACATTTTTATAAAATGCGCCCAACCCTTTACAAGAATTATCTATTTTTTAGCGTTAATAATTTTTAGTATACTATTTACATACCTCTTTACTAGTTTTATTTCTGCGTTACTATTTAATTCTATTCTTTTAATTATTTTTTGCATCACTGTTAAATCAGCAGATAGGCTTAAACAGGGAGCTTAAACAGGGAAGCGTTTATTTTATTTCTATGAATTATCAGAACATCCCTTTTATTAGCTAAAGTCACCTTTATTGCAGGATATTTTGTTATTGTGTAATCTGTGTATTGATATTTGAGAGGGTTATGAGGAAAACGGCTGATATTGTAAACGACAAACTAGAGAGATTAAATTAATTAAAATGAGAAGTAAATAAACACATACTAAAAAAATTAGTGTGAAAAATATTAAAGAACGGTAATATGAAATATACAGGACTAGAATTAAGAAAACTTATCTAATACTTTGAATTGTCGTACTCATAAGTGTAACTTTCTATCGTTATGATCTGGTCGAAACATTTTTTTCATGGATTAAAAATAAATTCATAACAAAAAATAATATTATAACGAGACACATTTGCACAATTTTATTCGTGAAATATAAAAATAACTATTAACGGAATATCATCGTTGTTTACTGTATGCTTCCCCCATACGCAGAGACTCAATAATTGAAAACATCGCGTAATCTAAGTGAAGTGGAATAATTTAAGGGCGAGTAAATGCAATAAACAACATTCGTTAAAGTTAGAAATACATAGTATTGTGGAAAGCACAAACTTTGTACTTCATGTTATCGCGATGTTTACTTGCAGTACAATTTAAAATATAATTCTTGTGAAAATATTATCTTCGCTGGCACAAACCAGTTATGTCGTTTAATCGATAAATGTTCATATTTTTGTTGGGTATTGCACTACACTGCATAATTAACAAATCAGAACGAATGTCATTTTATCGCGAATTATCGCATGGTTCAGAACAATGTACAGGAAAAAAGATTGAAAAATATTTCGGGCTAGGTTGTTTATTTTTAAAATACGTAATACAACATATCACATGTAAGAAGGTAATTTATTGAGGTGCGCAGCTTTTTCGATACGTAAAATGCAGAGAACATTGACATAAATTTTAAGATTTTAAGTGTAAGTTTATATTTTTATTTACTTTTCGTAAAAATAGAAATCCCGACTATATTTGTGATCAAGAATAAATTGTTTGTGTACACATCATATATTTTACGATACTAAATATTGACAGTATGTTTTATGACGCTTTTAAAACTCACATTAAGATTTCGAGTAAACAGTTTCAATGAATACCGGCATGCATACAAAGTTTTGGTAAAATGGTTCAAAATTATGAGAGCAAATTAGTATTGATGTAATGCTGGTAAATAATTTATTGCAACTTTCAATATGAAAGACTTAACTAACTCGTGATGTATTCAATGTTGATGTTCAAACTTACACAAATCTCAAATTCAGGTCAGTCTTCGTTTTTACGAAAATATCGAACTTAAAGTTTAGATTGTAAACTGAATCAACTAAGTTGTTTGTGTTGCCTTTTAATTTATATTTTTAGTATTTCTATTACATGACTTAATTAAAATGAACTGTTATTTAAAAATCAGTGTTATGGACGAAATTTAAATAATTTAGCGATTGGCATTTCAAACACCTTCATATACTGTGTAATCAGCTTCGTGCAAAACAAATATATCAAGCTGTTTTACAATTAATTAACATCAAATTAAACTAAGCTGTAATTTATTATAGCTGTTAGTATCTTTATGGACTTTACTGGCGCTCTGATGTAATCTGGTCAAGTGAGTTAGGAAACATATCCGTTTATTTCTTTTTTTTTATCTATTGATACATATTTTAATTCGTTTTAGAATTTTATTATATATAGTTTTATCTTTAAGGATCATTTGTCAATTAGATTAATTTATTTTGTAATTAATTAATTTATAAAATAATTGTTACGGACAATTTTAGACTATAGAATCTCTCGACTTTTTTTGTCGTCGCAGTGTTTTATACTATTACAGATTTCTGTTCTATAATGTATTCTATTTTTTTATTTTTTATTTTATTTAGCCCTTTCTGTTCTGCCACCTCAACAGGTCGAACCCAATTACTGATTGTGGTCTTTGGGTTGCGGCCACGACCGACTTACAGTTGTTAGAAACAATTCCAGCATGTGCTGCAAGGATTAGGGAACCGTGGAAAACCTAATCAGAATGGTCGGTCGGAAGGCCAACTCAAAGTTAGAAACATTGTAAACTTAATCTCTGAAATAAATTTCCAATGTCCGTAACTAAAATTTGAACCTTTGAGATATTTTGACAATGTTTGTTTTCTTCTCCTCGGTTCTCCACTATCGGGTGATTTTAAATGATTGTCTGTGCCGCCTTTTGAAAATGGTAAACGAAATTTTATAGTATTGATTGTTTGCCGCTTTTTGCTTGTCATTCTTGTCAACTCGGCATGTCAAATTGAGATTGCTCACATTTAATTGTCAATGTGACAGTGATATTTGCAGTTTTCTGTCTACTTGTAAACGCTTGTAATAAATGCATTTTAATAAAATATATATATATATATATATATGTTGTGCTGTTTTTTCGAGTATTCCGCGTTGTAGGTATGTTGTTCTGAGAAGAACATTTTACCCGACGTTTCGACGAGATCTCACTCGTCATCTTCAAGGGTTATTTCTTTCTTTTTTCTCGTTGACTGCAACTAATGTTCAAATGAATGAAGTGTCACTGTCACTGTCAT
>JAFFZR010012129.1:0-14142 GCA_018397195.1 Lethrus apterus | reverse complement strand
TTTTTTTTCGTCGTTCTGTGAATTTTTTCGTGCTTTCCCTGTGCGTCCAGCATTTTCCATTTTCCAACCACCTTCAGTCTACCCAGAATTTTCCAGTAACTCTTACCTTTCCTTCTTCCATTTCGACCTCTTTTTCATCTTCTTCTCAAATGAACCCAACTCCACTTATTATTTTCGTGCTCCCCATTAAATCTCAATCCGCCCAACCCACATATGTCCCTTCTCCTGTTGGTCTTGTATTAATGTTCGTAAAAAAATGATACCTAAGAGTCGAAAACAGCGCAATTAATCCAATCCAACTAATATAAAGGTGTTTCAGTAGAAAGGAGAATAATTATATTTAAAATTTTCAAATTTGATCCGCATAAACGGCGGTTCTATGCTTAACGATATATTGAAAAATTTAGAAATGATTCGATCCGGATCTCGACGACCACGTGCCACGAATTTACGTATGAGAACCAGGTTGATTGTGTCGATAAAATCGTTGCGCGATTTTTCAGCAATTTACGCAGTTTGTGTATTATTTAAACCAATCGTTATTATGTATATTTTAATGGGAAAAAGGGTGTTCAAAATTTAATTAAATACAGGGTCATTCTGAGTCACCATTTTAATAGGTGATAGCTGACCTTGGCCCAAACCCAAATCCGCAAAAACGACGGTTCTATCTTCAGTTTAAATTTTAGGAAAATGTTTTATATGAGCAGTTGGTTCTAAATATGGTCCTGTAAGCATTTTCAGGTTTGTCGTATTGAAAAATAGCTCCCTTTGGCGGGAACAACATGAAATGTTGCAAAAGAAACTTTAAATGCAATTATGAATAAAATAATTTTTTTCCTAGCACATTTTTCAACATAGGAGCGACATTTTTGAATACTTAGGTTTCGACTAATGTTAGCTATCACCTGTTAAAATATTGATACCTATTTCAGAATCACTGTGTATATAATTTAAACCACACTCCTTAATTTTTAATTTCTTAAAATTACTAAAACAGATTTTTTTATAGACTTTAAGCTTCCACGCTGCAAATTGTTTTTAAAAGTGTTGTGATTATTATTTATAGATAAAATCATGCAGTGATCTCATTCATTTTAGAACGGAATGATACCAAAATTTTAAGAAAATATATAATTATAGCAGTGCTTTATTAGTTATTACAATTATTTGTTTGAAAAGAAATATAGATCTTTATTTTACGAGTAATTACATGTGTTATACTATTTTATTTTTGCTTCTAGTGGGGGGGCAGCTGCCCCTCCCTGCCCCTCGCTGGGTACGCCCGTGGATAAAATAGCAAATATTTTAAAATTACAATGAATAAAACTTCAAGGCTTATATTTAACGTTTAAGTAAAGAAAATATATTTTGATTATGACAAAGTTTCAATGTATAAAAATATATATGAACAAATAAATCATTTAGTTAAGAGGATTTTTTCAAAATATCATTGATCTCACTGACCTGCGATATCATTGCGTGAGATTTGAGTTGACGCCTGACACGTAATTAAAACCAAATGGGTGACCCCTACTCAATAAAACAATGGCGAAAACTAAGTGTGCAAAATAAAAAATAAGAAAAATTCAAATAGGTCTGTTTTTAAAAATGTGTCAACTAAATGTCAAATATTTATAAGAAACAATAAGTATTCTATAATTAAAAAAAAAAAAAAATTAGTTGTAATTTTGTTATAATTTAATGCAGGTATTTTTGTCCCAAATTTTACCTTTTTTAAAACGGGGTCCAGATTACAATCATTTAGTCTTAATCCGGCACTGTGCATACCAAAAACACTTATAACATTAATATAATCAAACAATTGTTTGTGTAGTCACTAACACACTACAAACAAACAGATATTAATGGATTTAATAAAAGATTAAATTTGAATATTTCAAAATTACATACGCCACTATTCAAACAAAAATATTACAAAAACAAAGTTCTGAGACTTTACGAGTCGTCGAATTTAATAAAGGTTCCATAAAATACCGAACGAAAATATATTAAAACTGAAGAAAGTGGGAGAACATGTGCTACTGTAAACACGATTATTCTGCGAACGTGTTCAGTGTTCGAGCATCATCTCAAGAATTTGTTTCGCTCTTGACATTGAATTTTATAAATTTCATCGAGTTATAAATATTTTGTTTACAAAATGACAACGACAACAAAATCCGTCGTCGTGAAAAAATTCGGCGATTATAATTCCTTATCGGTCAGTCAAATTAAACTCAAAACGACAAATATACGTGTGAAACTTTCCAGGTCCAAGAATTTCCCTTACCATCCTTAGAGAATAGAATCGAGGTCGAAGTACACTTTTGCGGAATGAATTTTTCTGATTTGTATACCAGGCAGGGACTCTTCCCAAGAGAACTGCCCTTTGTTTTAGGATCGGAATGTTGCGGAATCATTACAGCGATGGGTTCCGGTGTCACAGATAATTTTAAGGTGAATAAATTTATCCGTCTTGTATTACATTCAAATTGAATGAAATGTAAGCAGCTTAAATATGTAACGAAAAGGCAAAAGATGCTTAATTTATTCAGCCTTGAATAATGCAAATGTTTAGTCAGGAAAACAATGGAATATTTTACGTAGGTGTCAGTTTACATTAATAACATTTGTTCAAATTGAAACAAAAGTATTTCATAGATTATAAATTTTTAAATTTTAAACAATAATTTGTAAATTTCTTGTATATTTTAGATAGGACAACGCGTAATATGCTTCGATTATACAGGTGGTATGTACAGCAATATAATACGCGTCCTACCAAATAAATGCTTCACTATACCAGAAAATATGACTTACAAAGACGGTGCTTCAATATTCGTCAATTACTTAACAGCCTTTTTCAGCGTTTGCGAAATTGGAAATTTAAAATCACATCAAAATATTTTAATCAAATCCTGCGCAGGTGATTAAATATTTATCTTGTTATTATTTTACCAAATTTTATATATTTAGGAGGTGTGGGTTGGGCAGCTACGCAATTTGCAAAACTATACGAAGGAGTAACGATTTACGGAACAGCTTCGCCTGGTAAAGAAGAACTTGTAAAAGAAAACGGAGTGGATCACGTCTTCACTTACGAACATTTAGAAAATCGATTAAGAAGCATATGTCCCGAAGGTTTCGATTTAATTATCGAAAACCAATCAGGACAATATCTAAACACTAGCCTCGACATGTTAAAGCCTTTAGGACGAATTGTCCTCATAGGTAAAAACCAACACATTTAATTCATTTTAAACATTATATTTACAGGAGCAAATTCGTTAATATCAAACCAAAAGAAAATTACGTATTTTTCACTTTTGAAGTCGTGGTGGAACACCTTCGGATTTTCTTTGACGTCTTTGGTGATGAATAACAGAATCGTGGCCGGTTTGCATTTGGGGACTTTAATCGAAAAAGAACCGCAAAAAGTTAAAGATGCGTTGCGTCACGTAATAGAATTGAAAATGGAGGGAAAATTAAAACCACGCATTGATTCCGTATGGCCGATTGAAAAAATTGTCGATGCTACGAAAGTTCTTGCCGAACGAAGAAATGTTGGAAAAGTATTAATTTCGATGCAGGAATAGAACTGCTGCACCTAATTTTAACAATTTGCTGCATTTTACATTCTTGCTTATTATTTAATTTTTCAACATTGACTTATTTCCATTATTTTTTAATATTCTGGGTTGGTTTCCACTTACTTGATATTCTGTTCAAAATAAGTAGAACCCAACCCATAACAGGGTTCCAGACCAAAAACCAATGGAAAGCACCCAAGTAATCTAATGTAAGTTTCTTTTCAATAATAAATTTCTTTTGATTATAGTGCATCTTATTGCCCAGGTTTTGATTTCCTCAAAAATAAAATAAAAAAAAGTTTCTGAGGATTTATTTTGGAAAATATTGACTATACAACATCTTGGAAGGCATTTTCTTAAGTTAGTGACATAACTGTTGAAGATTATAATTTTAAATGATCCCATATGTATGAATCACATTTTATGACACAGTACTTTAAAATAACTTTAAGAGATGCTAATGGACATTTCCTAAAACAGAATTTCGTCACGACTTATTTGGAAATAAAATGAATTTAAAACAATTTCATTAAAAGAAATTCCACAAAATTCTAGAAAATTTCAATGATCGGCTACAAAATAAAATTAAGAAATGTTAATACATTAACAATTAATTTAATTTAATACATAATTACTGTGTAATAGTTTCATAAAACATATTCAAAGTCGAACAAATTAAAAACATAGTGAGTTGCAAGTTGTACTTAAAAAACATTGCTGTGAGATAGAGGCACATTGTAATGTATAGCGAGACTAATACAGGACAGGTAACATTTAAGTAGTTCACATCGATTTCAAATATATTTTCCCAAATTTATTTCCGTAATATGCAAGGTTTTAAACACTTGAATCATCTCACGTTTTAAACCTGCATATTACAGTAATAAAACAATGGGTAAACTTAAAACTTACAGATAAATGACTAGATTCAACATGATATATTTACGCAAAAAATATTTTTTTAAAAATATACAAATATATTGATATATAAAATATTTTAAAAACACAACCTTTTTTGACTTATACACTATAAGACTAGATTCAAAACAATTATATTAAATACTAAACTATATGTGTATTTAAACTACACTTTTCATGACTAGGATACAAATTTTAAAACAATTTGACGATAATTCAACTTAATGTATTTCAACTTAAAAGTAATGACTAGACAGATTAGATTTGACTCACTTTAACCATTCCTAATAACCAGTTCCTGGACAATATTTATAACACCAAGTGCCATTCAACTAATAAATAAAATAAATTAATTGAAAAAAAAATCAGTTCATTTCCTATTTACTTGATTACATTGCAATTCAACCAAATCATAATGTAACCAGGTCCTGTACAAATTTAGGATTATTTTTATCAAATATATAAGACATATTTTTACATATAAAAGATATGACTAGGAAAGGCATTTTACTACTTAAACTATTGTATGGAACATACAGTAGAAGCGTCATCAGTATCTCCTAATGCAGTTGCTCGACGTCGAATTCCTTCTAAATATATATCACGATTGAATAAACCTGCTGCTAATGGAATTCTGAAAAACAATGCACAATCATTAAATTAATAAAAAAATTATCACTTACGTGTCAATCCCTGGCCTGACATGTGCTTTAAAAACACCCCAAACAGGTTTATGATCAGATGTAACGATAGAAGGTACAGAATCGTACACTAAACACTGAAGTGGTGGAGTATCAGACTGTCCACTGAGACGTCTAAATTGTCTATGTTTGTATAAAATACGATCGGTGTAAGCTGGAGTCCTTTGTTTTGCCGATGAATCAAAATTCTGTGTTCCAGGATCATACTAACAGAAACATAAATTTGATTACATAATGACACAAGACAGGGCAGGAAACGTTAGCATATGAGGTGAGCAAGAAGGTAATAAAATACAAATTAAAGATGTGAAAACATGTGTTGTTAAAATGGGAAATTAAACAAAGAAAATGCATGAAAAGATTGTATTGTCTTAAATGAAGGTGTTGCAATTGGTGGAGGAAAATGGAGTCAAAGAGGAAGCGCGGGAAAGAAAAAAAACAGTTGGAAACATTTTTTTTTTAATAAGAAATATTAAATATTGTACCTTGTATGTTGGAGGAAATGTAATATTAGCTTCTGTGAAACCCCTAAAAGCTGCACCATCAGCTAAAACTGAACAAAGTTGATCATGATGTAAATAGCCATGTGGAAGATGTGCAGGTAACGGAAAACTAGTCTTCGATAACCATTCCAATACTTTCGCCCTAGGTGTAGCCAAACGAAAATTTAAATCCCCAGCCCAAAATACATAATCAAAGTTTTGTGTAACATCTAAAATTGCCATATTTAATGTGAACTTAAACAAAGTGATGAACGAACAAACCTCGATTTTTGTTCTTCACTGGTAAATTTTTAGGTAAATCAAGGGAATTGACAATCTTCTTGACGTCAGAAACCCGTTCTTTAACTTTTTCTTGATGTGCGGTGAGATGGGTGTTGACGAATAAAAAAGAAGTACCAAAAATCATAAAGGCTAATGCAACTGCACCTTTGGTCCTAAATGCTGTTCCCGGTCTCACTGATATACTCGACTCTTCAGCAACTGAACAATACCATACGAGATCACGTCTTATAAAAATTGCCAAATGTAACGTTCCTAAAATAGACATCATTATACACATAATTTATTGAAAGATTAATTTTACCTAAAGATACGGAATGAAATAAAATATGCGACGGACCCAAGGTTTCTTGTAAACAAACCTCCCACTCAAATCTCTCCGAACAAGACTCTTGTGTGCCAAATGCCAAAACGTCAGGTACGTGTTCCATTCCAATTGGCAATACAAAATCATTTAATTCCCTAAAATGACGAATATAACAAATTTATTATGATTATGTGCACAGATACCTTGGAGGAGTTTGTCCATTCATATTCCAAGTACCGACAAAAATATGAATTTGTCGATTGTGTAATGTACGATCTAATTCGTTTGGCCCCAAAAGAGAATTAGCACCAATTCTACCCTGTAAAAAATTTCTTTGTCTTGCTTTGACAGTTGGAATAAGATGTAAAACTTGGGCAGCAATTAAAGCTTTTGCTGCTAAATTGTTAGCACCAGTTGATGAATTCACATTATCTTCCCTTAAAACAGTTTCATGCGATACACTTTTTTCTGTCAATTTCGTCTCTTCATAAGGATTTAACAACCACGCACAATTTTCATCTGCACTGCTACATCTTCTCAACTTTTAAATAAATTTATTTTATTATGTTTGTGAAAATTTTAAAAACATACCTTATCTCGTTTCGGACTACTTAAGTAACAGTCATCGGTAGATGGAAATATGAAGTTTTCTTCTTTCTTAGGCGATAAATTCGCTAAATCTAAGCTTAATGGGCGTTTTGAGACAACCAATGGGGCTTTATATTCGTCATCATCAGCATTTTCAATCTCAAACCTAGGATTTTTACGATTTGTGCTAGGATTATTTGTTGCAACTCCAACCTTGTTTGGTATCTTATTTGGTAAGAGTAACTTGCTTATTGACTTTTTTTGTTTAACTTTGTTATTATGATTGATACTGTTATGTTCTGTGGTCATGATTTCTTATATTGTCAACTTATTGCTTATGGGTTAAAATCGATTTCCATTGATGTGTACACTCACATTTTCGTTCACATTTACATACAAACTCGCTCAGTGTGTCACCTTATTAAGTCATAAATACGAAGGTATTAAACCATGACGTTGAAATTGATTGAAAATAGACCAACAGATCATAGGTTGAATTCATTTCTACAACCTTCGTATAATTGTCAAAATTAGTTTTCAACAAATAGGAAATGAAAACGAACTTGCTTCATGACTATTGTTAATTTATTATTTACTTTTTATGTTACAACAGGTGTCCACCAAACTAGTATTATTTTTGACTATTCGTAATAAATAAATAATTGGCACCTGCGCATAAATGTCATACCAACCGCCAAATTAAAATGGGCTTTATTTTTGAAATTGTTATTGTTATAAAATATGTTAGAAAATCCTAAGCAATATATGAAAAATCTACTACAAAATTTAAATAGCCCGCCCTTCTGATTATAAAAATTTCTTAAAACAAAAGCAAAAATGACATAGGAGGCCGCGCATAAATTTTAACTATAACCATTGGTATCTATTATCTAAAGTTTAGATAATAGACGACGTTCTAAAGTGAGGAAAATGCATAGAAAATCTTTATTTCCAAAATTCGTTTGCAAATCCATTGAACCTCAATTTTTAGCACATATGGTACGTATTTTATTCATCTTTATTTGTATTACAAATGTTTAACAAAAGCAACAATGCAGATTCATATGCCCAACGTTTTATTAAGGATTGTGGCTTTGAGAGATATTATTTACAATAATAGGATTAAATTTTGGCCCATGTGATCCATTGCTCTTAATTCCGATTACAAATTGCAAAATTTTCAAAATCGTTTTTGATAAGCAGTGGCGTATCAAAATAATTTTGCCGTAGGGTGACTTTCGCTCTCTAAAATTGTAATTAGTAAAAATGAATACTGAATTATTTATATACATATGGCGAAACATGGACAATTAAATCTATTAAAAAATTGATTCTTAAATTTCAAAAATTCTGTAAATTCCTCTAACATAGACGAATTAATTTTTATGTTTTCTTCTCATTTCTGCTTCCGATGAATTCATTGTCTTATTGATAATCGTGCCTTGAATTAATGTCATTTAAGTTTGTGTTTGTTGCAATTACTGGAGTTCTGTTAATATTGTTATATATTTGATGACATTTCCTAAAGCTCTCTCTTCTTCTATTGCCAATTTCTTGTACCCTGAGCTGTTGAATTGTCGATCCATTTCTGGTATTCTCTGCTGTCCCGTTTACTTCTTCGATAGGGCCTCCTATTTTCTGTACCAATTATTGGTATTTGTCCAGCATTTTTGCTGCTTCCATGGCCTGCCACAAGGTCATTATTGGTACAAAAACAAATCAAATAATAAGCCGTAAGAAATTGTTAGATTTGTGAAGACAAATTTATATATTATATAAATTTATATAAAAGGTAAACATAAAAAACTAGATTTTGCTTGCTGTTTTATGTAATGTATCTAAAAATATCAGTTACATTATACAAGAAACTTAAGTACCCAAATTGCCAATTAAATAAATACAGATATGGAAGTAAATATAAAACCCGAGAAAGTTTGTGTACCTGTCAGTTTTTTCTAATGACCATTTAATAAAATTGTGTCAAATTTCAAATACTTTTCGTCACAAAGTTACTTTGTATGCATTTTATTATGAGCTTCTGTAATCCAAGTTAATTTTGCATTTAATGCAAAAGGGTAAAATTTTGTGATTTATATAAAATTGTGTGTCAAATTCTCAGACTTCAAATGTTATAAATAATAATAAATATGTTTTATTACGTTTGAAGTCTGTTATTGGTTGAATGCAAAGATCATTCTAAATAATATTAAAGAAAATTTTTAAACATAAATTACACAAACTTGCTCAGGAAGTTGTCTTCATCTTTATTACGTATCTACCATGTTAGATTTAACAAATATCTTTAAAATAATAAAAAACAAAGCATTATATCATATAGTAATACATTATTTGTGTGAAAAAAATTGTCTCTTCCATCAAAAGAATATTACTTAAACCTAATAAATGATGTCCAAGCTAATAGCTTCTCATAATTCATTGTGATGGCTTTCTGGTTTGTCTGATTGGAAATCTACAACTGAACTAATTAAACTCATTGATAAATTAGTAAATCAATAAAATATTGTGTGAATGTTGTATTTCATTCAATTAAAATTTCTTGTAGACAAGATTATCCATCTGTCCCCTGACATAAATCTTTTTAACTACATTTATTTTTAATTATAAAGAAATACACCATCCATAATTAATCTTATGATAAACAATTATTTTCAAATATAAAAACAAGTAAAACATCACAACTTATTCATATTCATAATACTTCAAATTGCACTAGTAAATAATCTATAATTAATGATAAAACTTAAATTATATATTTTTTGCGTAAATTTATAAAAGCATTAAATCACAGAAAAATCACAAATTTTGAATGAAAATCCCAGAGTATTCACAATAAAAAGGCAGGAAACATAACTTAAGCAAAAATAAATAAATCAAGATTTTACTGACAGGTGTAGATATTCAGCAACAAAGACTCGTAATATCTTATTGATGTTCTCTGTTGTTGTTATATCAATGGCATTCCGATTATCCTTTGGAGTATGCCACACTCTTGGAAATGGTGTTGGTATTACATGTAAAATAGGAACTCCTAAACAAAACAAAGCAAATTATAAAATAAATTAAAAATATTAACAATTACCTTTAAGTAAAAATGGTATGTGGTCATCTTCAATATGTGCAGACAGACCCACAGGTTTAAAATACGTTTGTTCAGAATTCCTAGAATATTTTTTCAGTAATCCAGCATTTGCTAAACGAACTTCAGCATCACTTAGTCTCAAATGCCTGTAAAAGTAAAAATGATCACATCAACCTAGATTCTAGAATGTTTAGATTATTACCATCGGTTAGTTTCTTGAAAATAACCATAAAAAGAAGGATCGGGTGTACCAATTAAATCCAACAAAACTAAGATGTCAATCCTGTCTAGATCTGTAATTTGTTCACCAGACTTAGCTAACAGTTGTGTTTTTTGCATATTTTTAGCCAAATGCCTGGCACCATAAATTGAATCTGTAGGACCCCATGAAACAAATGCCTCTTCACCATCAAAAAATATGAATTTCAAACTCAAATCTGTTTTTGACTTGGCTCGTGATAATTGCTTTTGCATTACATATGCCAAGTTTATCATCATCGCACATGGTACAGCTGAATCAGTGGCGCCTAATAAAATTATTCAAAACACATAAATGAAATCAGCATTAAATCAAGAACAATTAAAAAGTTGAAAGTCAAATATAAAATTAAATAATGTAAAAAGCACTAAATAGTGATCATACCCACAAAATTATTCTCCTTGTAATATTTACTGTCATAATGACAAGCAAGTACTAAAAACCTTTCTGCGTTTGGATTTAAACTAGCGATAATATTGTGGAATGTTAATGTTCCAAAGTTTGGTGTCTTATCATTAAATACGTCGTCTTCGACGTCCCATCCCAAGTCAGTCATTTGATTCATGATATATTTTCGAACTTCATCGTGATTTCTTGTACCAACTACTCTAGGAATACAAATATTATCTAATACTTCGTTAATATGTGTGGTGTTGGATAAATTCGCCAAGTGACGAACTTGACGCTTTGACAATTCTTCTGTATAATAATTTTCCTTAAAAAAAAAAAAATAAAATAATTGTGGATAAAATCAACAGGTTGTTTTTACTTTAAGTAGAAAATTTACTTACTCTTATTTCCTTTAAACTTTGTTGATTGGTAAACGTAAATATCATCAAAAATGTTAGAAATATTGTAATATAATTATTCATATTTGTTATTCAAATGATTATTAAATTAAATAAATATAAGTAACATATGTCAAACTAAACAAGACATAACCTCATACTGATTTTGACGTTGACACATCACCAATGTACAGTGTGATCGAAAAAAATAATAATCAAAGTAAGCCATGAACAAAAATCGGCATGTCGTTACTGAAATGTCAAATTGACGTTTGTCAAAAATGATGTCCAAACAAGTCAAGCTTTTCTTTTAGAATCCTACTTTAGATATGAAAACAAAACAGAAAATGGTGAATGGCAATATTCTGACGTTGCCTGTTATGACGAATTTCAGGACCATTTTCCTATTGAAGCAGCTGAATATTCTGACAAACGTTTCACATTAAGAATTAAATAGTGATTTAAGTTAAGACATGCCGATTTTTGTTCATGGCTTGACTAATTCTTTTTTCGATCACACGGTAGTTCTCATATATTATGTATACGTAGAATACAATCACAGGTATGTTCTAAATGTTTTGTGCAATCTTTAAACGAATTTAGTAAAATCCTGACTAAAAAATTGTTCAACGTTTTTGCTAGTTTGGAAAGGCCCCTAAACAAGTGGGGGCCCGAAGGTTACACTTCACTTTACTTAAAGATGATAGACTAACAAAAAGAAAAAAAGGTAGTACGAAAAACATTTATTATAAATCATCTGCCCACATCAATAATTAGGTTATATATTTTAAAACAGCAATACATTGTAAAACTAAACTAGGAATTAAATAGAATTAAATTTTATTTTTTACCCCAACCCCATAAACCCTTAACAAATCCAGTAATACCACTTCCTTGTTTCTGTTGATTTTGATTTTCGGCCTTTTCAGGGAATTTGGGAAATTGTATGTAATTGAAAGCAAGATCATAAAACAAAGGTTTAGCTTCGACAGGTTCCATAGGTGGTGGCAAAGTAACGAAATTAGGATTTTTCATTATTAATTGTGTATCTTCCTGAAATTCATCCAAACGTTCAATAAGTGGTTTCTTACTTTTGTATGCTTTGACTGGAACTGGAGCTGCATCATCTTCAGATTTTTCAATTGCTAAATTAGCCATCGCGATACTTTTATCCAATGCAGATTTATGTGCCAAATTCTCAACCATCGATTTTAAAATTGGTGGGAAATCATTCATTTTGAGATCATTGGCAACATTCTCAGATATATTAAATACATAACTAGCTTCTTTCCATCGGCGGAATGTTGCATGGGTTTTAGCCATGTAATAAGCTCTGAGTGCTTTGTAAGCAAGAATTTGTTGATTATATTTTTCTTGGGCTATATTTTCATTTTTTAATGAATCCAAAGAAACAAGTTCATTTAACTGTTGTATAATTATGTCAAATAATCGACAAACATCTTGTGTTCTTCTAGTTTGCTGTATGAGTAAAAGATTTCGCTGAACAGTACGTTCAATACGAATTGATAACAAATAATGCAAAACCAATTGTTCTTTGTTATCCATTCTGACTTCTTCACGCACCAAAGATATGATGTCACGCAAATCAATAAACATATCTTCAAGTATCTTAATCTTGGCTTGAGTATCTTCAGCTCTGTTTATCGAGTCATCTAGATTTTTAATACTTGCTAAAAACAAACGAACTCGCTCATTACAAATTGAAACTGTAAGCCCAAACCATTTAATTTCTTGCAATACAGCCACCGTTTTTTCTTTTCTCTGTGTAACCAATGCTTCAAAATTATCTAAGACACCCTGACTGCGTAATTCTAGCAAATCTACAGCCTTATCATCACCAATATTATATGCACAATAACGTAAGCTTGGAACTATTTCTTCAACTTTCTGTTTGTAAGGAAGTTGTTCATCATCTGGAAGTGCTGAAGCTAATTTTTCATATATGACCTGTGCTTTCTTTAAATTTTCAGCAGCTTTTTCCCAAAGTTGTAATTCAAAATGCAATGTTCCATGCATCCAAGAAACGTATGCTTGAACTTCTAATTTTGTTCTTGCATCACATCTTTCAACCTAAAATATCAAATGTGATTTTGTGATTTTCACAATCAATACAAAATTAATACACAAACCTTACAAAGTTCCTCAAGTTGTAAAGCATAAACGCATGCTTTTCTTAGTTTCTGAATCAAATGAAATTTCTTTCTAGGTTCCGTGTTTGCCTCTTGTCGTAACTGCATGGCGTAAGCCCAATCACGCTCACAAAGGACTAAAGGAATGTGTAAATACCGTTCTTCACCTTTATTATTATTGATGTGGGCCTCCGTCACATCACGTCTTTTGAAATGACGCCTATCACCTTGCGGTAATTTTAAAATCTTACGTAGTCTGCGTACACGACGGGTACAATAACTCCGGTACCGTTGATAATCGCCATGACGTAATCCATGTTGTTGGTGTACATCTTTAAGAAGTTTCAATACTGGTAAGATATAAGAAAATTATTGATTAAAATTCAAACATCTGTCTAGAATAATATAGGTTATGAAATTGAAAGGATACTTTCTAATGTAAATGGTTTTAACGGTTCGGGTTTAATTTCCTCCTTTTGATCAGATTCTTGGATATTTTTATTGATTTCAGTTAATACCATGTTTAGTCAGTTAAAATTTCGATTAATTAAAAAAATATTTTCGTGCAAAACTACACGCACGCAAACGTCTACCATATACTACTGTCACGCCATCTACATTCCATTATTTTAAATGAACATGTCGATTATCGGCGCGAATTTTGAACGTTTAAAAACACAAAGCTGGTACGGTTATCAAAAATTAAATGAATAATTTTAGTATATTATTTTTCTAAAAATTATTTTATTTTATAAAAAAATCAAAATTCAAAATTTTTTTTTTTTTTTTTTTTCTTTTCTTGAGCGTGCAACCAATTAAAACGCAAGTTGTGTAATAAAATATATTTATTACGACACACAATATTAAAAAATATAAAGATGTGTTTCGCAATCTTCTTCGGGTAATAAATATATTTGACGTTTGTTATTTATTTACTATGGAAACATTTTTTAAAA
>JAFFZR010012128.1:0-10005 GCA_018397195.1 Lethrus apterus | reverse complement strand
TGAATTGATTAGAAACGCACATACCAACATGTATGTTCATAATTTAGTATTAATTTTAACACTTTTTTTATTTATTTCATATTTGCAGACTAAAAAATTATAGGTCACAAAAAGGTGTCAATTAACTACTACGGCCCGCGGAAAAAACGTAAAATTTATTCTGGCCCATGTTATAAAAAAGTTTGCCCACCCCTGGTCTAGCCTACAAATTCAAATAAGTTTATACGCATCAATTATGTATTGGAACACCGAAACTTCCACATACATACAAAATGATAAATAACACTGTTGGTAATTAAATATTGTATCATGCACATGCGCGTCAGGCCAGGCGACTATTTCGCCTCGTCCCGGTCAAAATAAAAAGTCTGTGCAATTTCCGGTTAAATCAAAAGTGCAAGATATTAGTTTAATACGTCAAAAAATTGCTCCTTTGGAGTAATTTGACATCACCAAATCACGTTCCGATAGGTAGAAAAATTCCACTTATAAAAAGAATTTTGTAAATCATGTCACCCTATAGTCATAAATAAAACTTTAAATATTTTAAACGGAAAACATCCATTTTGACTTTTTATGAATTTTTATGAATGTTCCCATAATTATAAAAAGTTGCAATAATTTTTTTTTTCAATTTCCGGTTAAATCAAAAATATTTGTTTAATACGTGAAAACATTGTTCTTTTGGAATAATTTGACGTTACGAAATTTTATTTCGATAGCTTGAAGAAAATAATTTTGGAATTCATAGCACACTGCGATTATAAATAAAATTTTAAATATTTTAAACAGGACACATCCAAGAAGTCTTCACAATAAATCGAATTGATCCAGACTGTTTTCCCAAATTGTGTTCTGGATGACTTGATACACATAAAATGAAGCGGTCATGTCAGAATTAACAGGAACGGTTCCAAACTGCGACCTTTCCACGTCATAATAACTTTTACGACGAGAATCGCGCAACATTCCACATTTTTAAACGCCTTTGTCGTGCAAGATAAACTACAACTGCGGCAGCTCTTTACCTTTGACCTCCAGACACTTGATCTTTTCAAAATCTGCATATAAAACATCTACACGACGTTTATTGCGCGCATAAACAAGCGACGATCGGCGATGGCCGCACAACGTAAACTCAAAGTCGACTCGTGGATTAAATGCAACAGCTGAAGTCGATTTTTGGAATTTTTATGTTTTCATCAATTTTTTTTCGTGCTTATAATAAAATAGAATAGTAAATAATTAGTTTTTTCGGCAATCACTAATTCTAACTTTGCCCCAAGCTTTAATTCTAACCTCAACTTCTAAGGCTAATAATTCTACGCCCATTTGTAAGCGTGTAAGCCCAAATCTGCACTCTAAGCTCAACCTAGAGCTTTAACTTCAAAATTTTAATTTAAACATGTACCATTAACCCAAACCTCTAACTCTAACCTCAACTCGCCGATCTTTAGCTCATTAAATTTAAATCTAACTTCAAAATCTACGCATGATTCCAATTCCAACCTTTAACTTTAACCCCTTCCTCTAATCTAACCACTATTTTCATCTCTACTACAACTCAGAATTCTAATTGTAACTCACCAAACTACCGGCGTCATTTATAGGTTATGTACGAACCCACAAACTGAGGAAACGTGTCGCGTATTTCCATCGTTACCTCTGAAAATAACCGAGCATCTGCTCCTGCGATCTGAATTCTTTGTGTGGCCTTCTTTTATTTTAAAATTGATTTATCGTTAATAAATCGACGTAGGTGTGAGTTCGATTTTGTTTTAAACAAGATAAGATGGAATTTAAAAAAAAATCTCGACGTTTACAGGAAATAACGAACTCGCGTCGTTATTTTAAGAAGACATTAGTATGTGTAAACACGGCAGTTTTAAAAATAGTTTGTGACGTAACGGAAAAAGTTGATTTTTTGTGGACGAAAGAATTAAAGTTCGAAAAAAAAATCAATTCGAATCAATCTATAGAAGGTGGAAAATTTTAACTTTTTTTCGAAAAGGTGGATGTAGTATAAAATTTTTGAATTTAAAAACTCCAACACAATTTGAACTAGGAGGTTCCAACAAGGGTGGATAAAAAAAAATGAATCGAACTTGATTCAAAATCAAAGGATATTCGACCCATTTGTATTTCAAATCGATTCAGAAGAACTCAATCCACTTCAATCGAATCTAATCAATTTTTTTATTCGTGTCCAATTAAATCGAATTTTTAATTTTCATTTTTATTTATTTTTGTATCGATTTTTCGAATTTTTCAAACCGTTTGAAAGTTTTCATAAAAATTGCATATCTTTTTTTTTTATTTCTTGAGTAAGTATTATAATCAACCAAGAATTTGACACTAATTATAAAAATTGCACACAAATTTTAACCCAACCCAATTAAAGTTGGCTGATTTTCAGTCAAAATTGACTGAACAACTTCAACAACTCAACCAATTTATTTCCATTGGGTTGGGTTCCACTGGGTTTCGCTGCATTTGGTTGAAAACCCATTCTTCGTTGAACTCGTTTATTTTTGAAATTTGTTAAAACAAAAAAAGTTCAATTTGTTTATTTTGTTTTTACTGAGACTTGATGAAAACTAACGAAATGCAAGGAAACATGGAAAACATAATCTTAGAAGTTCCTATAAAAGTTCCTCAGGAATCTGTCTGTGGATCATTTGTGTGTCATTTTTTTTGTTAATCAAGTAATTTATACAAAACTCTCGAAATCGAACGAAACAATCTATGATACAAATATGCTTAGAATCACTCTTGAAAGTGCCTCAAGGATCAGCATTAGGGCCGTTTTTTTTTTTATGTATTTAAACGTCGTCATAAAAGACAAATGAAACTGCAAATCAACTTTTGCGATTTGAACAAATTAACTTGGATTCAATTTCTTTGTTTTGAGTTCAAATCGAAATCCAAACCGCAATCCAATTTAATTGAATCGAATGTCCATAAAATTCCCCACTTATTACGAACAATTTAAAGCCTTTCTGTCCCATTGGCAACACATTTAAAAAAATTAAACCCAATTACCATTGACGACATGCGGGTTCCACTGATTCGTAAAACAGACATTCATGTCACCAAAATGACGCGACCACGTCAACAAGATTTATTTTATCCGCCAGTGATTTTTAATTTTTAAAATTTCGTGCTTGCAGTTGGCAGCACCAAGACAAACGCACGTGTCGGTCGCGCTACGCGACGATATTTGTCGTTCGTATTGTGCACGACCACGGGACATCTTCAGCTAGGCTCGGCGGACCTCGGATCTTGATTTAGATAGCGCCGAGAGTCGTGTCCGGGAGCCGGTCGCATTTCTTCAGATTCAGATACTAATCTTCGAGTTCGAGTATCGGGTAACGTCCATGCGCGTTATAAATAGAAAACAAAAGAAAACGAAAATATAAACGCGCGCGTAAATTTATAAAAATTTACACAAAGATCTTAAAACGGCATAATTAAAAGTGGAGATAATTAAAAGGGAAAAAAATTATATTGAAAACTACATATGAATACGTATGTCGTAGGTCCCAAAGTACTACACTGCGGAACACCTGTATTACGTATATTTTGCATAAAAAAAAAAAAAAAACGCGTCGCTAGTTAAACTAGATACAATTTGTACCATTTTATCCTGAAGACGTTCCTGTCAATACAGCATGAAACGTCATCACACGCAGAATATAAGCATGGCGCTCAAAGAGCGCCCCCCAACCACCGAATAAAATTTATTCAATTGTTTACAAATTTACAATTTTTTTTTTTAATATTATTATTTTTCATTGAATATTCTGAGACCCAAACGAATTCAAATAGAATTCAGTTCCCTTGACCTTGAAACTTTTTAAACATTTCTGATTTATAATCAATTTACAAATACACGTTTACCGTCACACATTAACAATCGACTTATAAATAATCCACGTGTGTAGGTATGTACATTCCATTGTTCGTGTGAAGCGATTGTTTTTTTCTTTCACATTGTGGGTGCGTTCGAATGTCAACTTGTCGTTTCAATTGGCCGTGAAGGCGCGCGATTGGCGCGTATCGCATCCATAATTTATTCAGTTTTTTATGTTAAAAAAAAAAAAAAAACAATCAAACATCGTGCCGTTTACGTGCACCGGAAGCGAAGCGGAAATCGTATCAGGTTGCTGTAGATATGCAAATCCGGTTGGTTAAGTAGATAAAGTTTGAAGATAAAAAAATGTAGGATTATGAGTTTTTATGAAATTGAAATAAATTCATTAAAAATCCAAATAGACGCTGGAAAATCCGAAATTCAGAAAAAGAAAAATAAAAAAAAATTAAAAGACCCCTTGAAGGTATTTAAATAAAATGTCACAAAAATTTCCCTTTTTTAATAAATTGTTAGTATTATTATTATTATTTTGAAGGGGTTGTGATGCTGAGGCCCAAAATGATTCAAAAATATATGTACACGAACCTGGGTAATTTTAAACATTTGTTTTTATAATTCTAAGATCTCAAAGAAATTATTATTATTATTTACGGGGGAAAAATGAAAAAAAAAATACAATTTTCTAAAAAATTTTTCAGGATTTGACCGAAATTCAGAAAAACAAATCAACTTCTAAATTGCTGATGCGAAAAGTGTAGGGGTACCCCCTAGAGAAAATATGGGATGCCATGTTAATTTCAGGATTTTTTTTAAATTCACTACTTTTTAAAATTTTATTATTTTTCTTTTGTAATTTTAAATTATACAATATTTTTTATAATTCTTACGTAATAATAATAATAATGTTATTGTCACTGACCTTACTTTATTTATTTATTTTTTGTATTAAAAAAGATAGTAATTTTAGAAAAATATTAATTTGAAATAATTAATACAAGCTCCCCAAACTATTAAATAACTCTTGATAACCTTGGGGTTAGTTTATATTTGAGCGAACACGAGGAAGGGACGCGAATTTGTATTGGAGCGAAAAAGGGGAGTGAAAATTTGTTTTGAATTTGTATTTGAAGTAATGGGGGGGGGGGGGGCAAAATTTGTATTTCAACGAAAAGGGAGGTGCGGCATGAAAGCTTGCTTTAATTTAATTTTTTTCTACAAAAAATTTTCCAACTTTTGTTTTGTTTCATAAAGATTTTTTTTCACCTTCAAATGATTATTGATTTTATTTTGACGTTTTGAAGATTTTTCCAGCGCTTTTTACGATTTTCCGAACTTTTATGTAAAATGTTTGTACGCCATGAATGTTTTTAATTTCATTAACTTTTAAAGGATTTTAGTTTTTATTTTTTTTTTTGCTACGTATTTTATTTTTAGTTATATTTTTACCTCATTTTTTAGTTTTTAATTTTCTTCTAGGCTGCACTTTTTCGTGATTTTTAAAGAATTTTTCTTAAATCCCAAAACTTAAAAACCAAAACCAACTCATTAGTAATCAAGTGAACGAAAACAAACAATTTTGCGTTTGAATATTTAATTTTGTGTCGATGAGTCGTTGCGAAAATTCATACACAGAATATATTTTGTTTGAAACTTTAAACTTTAACAACTGACCAATGAAACAACGACCAATAAATGAAGAACACGGGCAGCAGGTCGCGTTCATTTATTTATAATTAGTCGGACTGATGAGACGCATTACCAACGTCATAAAGCTGACAAAAAATATAACAATTTCTTATCGGAAATAATGCTTATTATTATTGTTTGAAAATTCAAAGCTAAGTATTTTCGATTAAATTCCGTCGTTCGTGTAACAAAAAGAAAATATATTTTTTTCTATTCGTTTAACGCCTACCGATTACAAATCATCCGTTTTCGAGTAAACAAACAAATCCGGTCGCGCGGCTACGCGATCCGATAGTTTACGATGAGTGGTTCTCCGAGCCGATTTCCAAACGGCGTCCTTTGAAGATCAAACGAACCGCCGAAAAAACGAACTCGAACGGAAACATGTCACCGTCGCAGGTTTCTCAAAAAAAAAATAAAATAGAAACGCCAACGACGCCGCGTTCGGAGAGGGACGAGGCGTCGCGACGCACGTTTCAAGTTCGAAAATAGAGTGTAAGCAAAAAATAAAAATGTGAGCGCGAGAATACGCATTCTGACCCAGATTTGTTTCTATCGATGAACACGTACGAAATTTTGTATTTTAAACGTTTGGATTTTTTTTTTACAAAATTTTAATTTAATTTTGTTTTCTGTGTTAAAACGTGGCGCGTTAAATTAAAACTAGATTTCCACAAATTACGAAGTGCGCTCAAAATCTCAAATGAATTAAAGAATTGCTATTCGAAGAGTAAGACCTTACCGGAAGGGTCGTTGATTGACGATTGTGGAACGTCCGGTCACGTATCACCGTGGCCATCGAGTATGTTTCAATTACCGGCCGCAACGAACGGACGGCGTAGAAATTTTATTATTGTCATGTTTGACTTTTACAAAGCCAAGTTGATGATGAAGATGAAGAACTTTTAATTTCGCAAGCATCTACTAATTTTTAACCGTTTGGAGCAATGGATCAGTCTTTCGCATCACAAAAAAAAATAAGGCAATTGAGACTAATTCGAGTCCGACGCTTTGTTTCCTCATTAGTTGGACGCGCCATATTCGTTAAATGCGCCGCCAATTGACGACGGCCGTTACGAATGCAAATTGACCAACGCAGCCAGCGGCGGAGAGTAGAGTTCTTTGACCGCATCTTCGGACGATTTCGAATTAAACGCATTAAACAATGAGTCCCGGCGGTCGTCTTCGCGACATGTTAAATTATTAAAAAATGGCGACGTCACGACTGAATTCTTTGCTGTTGATAACGCAACAGACATTTTAAGTGTTGAATAATAGACATTATTATTATTATTATTATTATTAATATTAATACACTTACTTACACTTAATAATGCTTGAGGACTGACGGGGAAGGGGGGACGCTCTGGAGGGATAGTACAATGGGCCCACTTTAGAGGCCTAAGTGTTAGTGCGGCCCTCGGACCGCACACCCTCCAAATCTAAATCCAGAATCCAGAATCCAGATACACTTAATAATAATTATTATTATTATATTAATTTTTACTCGTGAGCAAGAAAAATTTGACAATAATAATAATAATATGTCTTTATTTGAAACACCAAAAATGAATAAAAAAAGTGCATATAAGAAAATAATAATAATAATCGTTGACAGTTGGGTTGTATTTGAACCTTAGACTTTATCATGGTGACTGAGACGCCCATGTGTCAATTTTACTCTTAAAAAAAGGGTCCATACATGACTATACGCTCGTGATTAGCACTTCGATACAAATTATCGCCGTTACGCTCGATAAGAAATCTGGAATTTTCAATGCAATACACACGTGCATATCAATCGCTTTTATAAATGTTTCTTATGCAAATGGGTCGTGTCGCGAAAGCCTTATAGGATTTATTGTTTTAATAAATAGCAATAAACAGGCCACAACTTCTCGCCATTTAGTTATTTAATGGCACGTGAATCTAATTATTCACGTTAAATAATCGACAGGGATAGTACGATGTTAACGAGTCAATTTTTTTAAAACGACGCGTCGGAAAATGTTGAAACGTACACAGGCCATGCAGTGGCGTAGCGAGGGGTGGGCAAGGGGGGCATCATGCCCCGGGCGCTACTAACAAAGGGGCGCCAAATGGTCCGTCTTGTTTTCTCAATTACATTTTTTGTCTCAAATTTAAAGCCTAGCTTGAGCCTATGACTTTATTTATTTTTCTTAATTTATTTATTAATTTGCGAGTATATTTTACATATAATATTATATGGTTTTCGAATGGGGGGGGGGCTAAAAGGTATTGTGCCCCGGGCGCGAGTTAAGCTCGCTACGCCACTGAGGCCATGCAACGTTGTCTATTAAACTCGATCGATTACAGGACCGTACTTACATATTTGACAAATTAATAAACACAGAACTGCCATTTTTGCGAATTTATGTTTTGTGTAATGTGAACTCAAAAGGTTCAAATTATTCGACTTACGAAACGGCCTTTTCGTTCAACTAATGCTGTTTCAGCTAAACAGCTAATTTCAGTTTATACAATTTAACTTTAGGTCATAGCCAGCTCGATAATTTTAATTTTTTGCAATTTAACTGCCATATTTATTTAGCTGACGTGCCATGTTTAACTAAAAACAGTTTGCGGCAAATCGCCAGCTGGCAACCCAACCCAGCTTCGATGTTTTGCAAAACGCCTATAAAAAATAAAATTATAACAATTTGATTAGGTTTCATTAGTTATTTATAGCTAACAGTGACAGTTATAAAAACAGTTAAAATCATTTTTAGCTGCACACAGTAAATTTTAGCTTTTTAGCTACCGTTAATCCAAATAATTTTATCTGCAAACTGAATTGCAATTTAAAAAATTCTCCTTTAGCTATTTTATTTTGCAGGGCGCCACCTATCGGTTAGTGCCGATAAGCTTATATTTATGACCGAGAAGCAGACACCAACCCATGCATTACGGCACTCATCGATAGGTGGCGCCGTGCATCAGTTGTATCACCAGTTAAAATATCAGTACTTATTTACGGAACACCCTGTAATTCAAAGACAAAACTGGGAGCTAAAATTGTTTTATTGAATGTACGTTGACAGTTAAGTTAGCATTTATCAACTAAAATTAAACTTTAACACAGCTTAGCGATTACAAAATATATTAGTGCCCCATGTTGGGCGCCAAACACGTCGCAAATCACCAAAAAATTGAAAAAAGTTGAGATTTACAGTAGTTTTGCGTCCATGCATATGTTCGAAAATAAATTGTGCGATTTAAACTTAGATTTTAAAAAATAGGCAAAAACGCCGGTTCTAAGTTCACATTTTTTTGTGGTGGGAGCTAAGGTGACGCAACGCGAATTCCCTTACACCAAATGATTGCACCTACCAGTGGCGTAGCGAACTTAACTCGCGCCCGAGGCACAATACCTTTTTAGCGCCCCCCCCCCCCATTCGAAAACCATATAATATTATATGTAAAATACTCGCAAATAAATAAATAAATAAAGTCATAGGCTCAAGCTAGGCTTTAAATTTGAGACAAAAAATGTAATTGAGAAAACAAGACGGACCATTTGGCGCCCCTTTGTTAGTAGCGCCCGGGGCATGATGCCCCCCCTTGCCCACCCCTCGCTACGCCACTGGCACCTACGTTGTGAAATTGTAACACCGTAGTTGTTCGTGTTTTGTTTTCTCAATCTGTAAAACTTGTCGTCCGTATTGAAGTATGTATGAAATTGAAAATGCGAGGATTCTTTTGTCGAAAGATCATTATGACCGAAAGTTGCTTTATTTTCAGTTTTTAAAACAATTTGTGCAGCATACATTTCTTTAAAGTTGTACTCATCATCATCCACGCCCAAATTCATCTCTCATTTTTTTTCACGTCTATCCTTGCCATCCTTACCATCGTCATCATTTTCAAATTTTGTCAAAATTCGTAATTTAGTCTTCATCATTTTGACGTTTTAAATAATTTTGTTCGCGTTTCGAAAAAAATATCGCTCGAAACGATCGATACGCGCGATACGTCGCCTACGAGCGGTCGCGAGACGTATCAATTATTTTTTTATGTTCCGTATCGTGACGTCTAAATAAACGAGCACAGCGCGTATGAAATCCGGTCGCCGGCGGCAATTTTAATCTGTTTACTCGAGAAAAACTGACAATTAAATCAATCGTCGGACGATGTTTGTCGCTCGATCACTAAAAAAAAAAAATATGCGATTTATTGGGAAAGCTCGTTTTGTGATTTATTAGCTGCTTTCCAATCGTCATCGGAGCAGCTCCGTTTGGAACTACACAGAGTAGAACAGTACAGGTACTGATAACTTGCATCTGGAAAGCGCAATGCGCACAACTAACTAGTAAACAAACAACATAACCTTTGTTTACGCTTTGTTAAAGTTTAATTTCAATTTAAAATTAAATAAAATTGTTAGAAATAGTTAAAACAGTATTTTATTAAAAATGGATAAACTG
>JAFFZR010012122.1:0-14613 GCA_018397195.1 Lethrus apterus | reverse complement strand
TAATAACGAAGTTATCCCATGTGCGGTGACCTGTATTAATGTCGTCGTAGCTCTTTTGTTTTTCATTTCTGGGTTATAGTAGTATAAGAAGATTTTGTGCAAAATTTCATTTTCTACCGACTGCTACATAAATATACAGAGTGTTCCATTAAAAAAAATCTAATTATCTGAGTTGGCTCTGAAATGTGATGCTCAATTGTTTTTTTGTGTGGACCGTTGTAATCAGCGGAAAAATCACTACATCTTTGCTAATTTAACCGACTCTGTAGCTCCAAAAATAACGAAAATAGCAATAGTGCGCAGATAACTTTGAACAGCCTGTATAATCCCATAATCCAATAACTACGATCTCCGATACACAAATAAATTAAACGTCAGTCATGATTACATCTAGAGCGAATAACATCCGCCAGTCAGTAGGTACGACCGTTGCTGATCGACTAGAGATGAGATCAGGCTTCATCCGTCGTGTTGTTCATTCATTACCTATTTCCTGAAGTCCTTCATGTCAAACAACATTTTCCACTCTTTCCGTTTATTTAATGAACACACACGCCGGAACTGTGACCTTCGAAACCTTCGAATAACTTTGTAGGAAAATGTTCCAAAATTATCGAATATGCAAATTTAGCCCCCTTTTAATTTAAAGAATTATGGGGACATAAATTTTAATTTATAAGTGAAGAAAGATATGCCGAAAATATCCTGAAAGAAAAACTCGCACACATTTCTAGATCGGCGGTTTCGAAGGATACTTATTTGAAAAAGATTTTTTTGAAATTTGCTTAAAAAATATTTTGTTTGATAAATCATTATTACGAAACAATTGAATTTAATCAAAGTACGTAAAGGAACTGTTTAGATTTTTTAAAATTAATATCGAATTTTGTTCCAGATGAAGCGCTGCCCATAGAAGACGAGTACTCGGAAAATGCCTTGGATCGCTTCTTGCAGACCGCGGAAAAGTGAGCATAATTTTGCATTAAAATGTGTCGTGCTAGTACGCTTGGTGCAGTAAATGTCCAAACATTCGGCTTTGAATTTTCATTAGTTTTCAATGTAATTAATTCGTTTTCTTTCCATGCGCAGCTTTAGATATCCACAAACGAAACGTGACGACAGAAACGAAGGAAAAGAAAAAACGTAAGGAAATTGTAGTTACGATTGTATTTTTCAGGTTTGATTCAACATGAAGTTTTTGACTTTCATTTACATTAAAAACGAGTTTAGAAAACGACGGAAAATAAAACATTTAAAAAGTGATCCGACGCCGCCGCGTCGCCCATGGAAATGTATAGAAAATCCGCCTTGAATTTTAAATTGTTTGAAAATTTTCAATTAATTTAAAAATAAACAACTACAATGAGACTTGAAATTAAAAAATTCTCCAATTTAAAACTTACAAAGGTTGCAAGCAAATTTTCGTATCGAACGAACCAATACAATAAAATAAAATTGTTTGTCGTGGTACTTTTGTTTAAGTTGGTTTTGATTGAAACACACATGTTGTTTGATGAATTTAATTCCTCTGAGCATAGATTCAGAAATGTTAGGAATTGCGATCGAAATTACAAACGTTTTATTTTAGTTTACTTTTTTTAAAAAAAGTAATTGTATAATATTTATTTATTCATATTTACTATAAATTGTTCGAAATAGATATTATCGAAATATATGTAGATGGGAGTTCATGCGACAGATATCAATTAGATTAATGTGTTTACATTTAGTAATTAAAATTGTGGATGTTCTACGTAGTAATAAATATATTTCGCATTCAATAAAATTTTCCACTAAATTATACACGAATCAATATTTATTATGATATTGGCGTGCTTTTTAAACGTCATATAATGTTTTATCTTTTATCATGAATCAATTGAACTTGGATACTGTTTGGAATATCAAAGTAATATTTTTGGGCCTTATTTGATTTTATTTTATAATGAGAAATCGAAAGGAAAATAAACGATGTATAAAACAGAATAAATGAGAAATACAAAACGGTTACATGGCAACCTGAAATGTAAGAGGATTTTATTATGAAGGAGAATTAAAAGATCTAAAATGAGAAGCTTAGAAATATAATATAGATATATACATATTTGCGTAGCAAAGAAATAAAGCATAAAGGCACATTCATAACTGAAGAGGACGTATGTATATATTCCTCAATAGTAATTCTATCGATTATAAGCTACCGGAAAATGAAATGAAATTGGGGGATTTTAACGCGGAATTAGGAAAAGATGACAAGTATGCACCCACGATAAGAAAATTCAGTAAGTGTCAAACGATCAGAAACTAATTGGATGGGCAGCAAGAAAAAACTGCAGTATCACGTCTACATACAATGTGGTGATAAAGTTTGGAACAAAATTCATAAAACCGTTTTATAATGTTTTTAAGAAAACCGCTCGGACAGGACAATTTTTGTTTTTGAAATGCCGTCTTCTGACGTTAATTTTTTTGGAATGACGTCATTTGTTTTTGCACAATGACGTCATCATAATTTTTTTTAAATGACAACCCCCACTTTTTTCTTCTATTTTTTATAGACCTTCTTACTAAAAAAAATTGGTACCTCACATAACAATTTTTTTGAATAATTGACACATTTACTTCAGATCGTCAGTGGTTATAATTTAGTAGAAATAATAATCGTAAACATTCTAAATTAAAGCAAATAACAGTAATTTATGTATCTAAGACGAAGAGTGAAGCCTTAAGGTGCAATGACGTCATTATCGATTTTTTTAAATGACACCTCTTATTTTTTACTTTTGCTTTTGATAGACCTCCTTGATGTTTAAGTGGTAATTACCGAATTAATTATTTACATAAGAACTATTCTTCAAAAAATTAAAATTTTTGTTTAAAAGAAAAAATTTAAATGTGTCATTTATTCAAAAAAATTGTTATGTAAGGTACCAATTGTTTTACATCACCGTTTAAGTATAAAGAAGGTCTATTAAAAACAGAAGAAAAAAGTGGGGGTTGTCATTTAAAAAAAATTATGATGACGTCATTGTGCAAAAACAAATGACGTCATTCCAAAAAAATTAACGTCAGAAGACGGCATTTCAACAACAAAAATTGACCTGTCCGAGCGATTTTCTTAAAAACATTATGGAACGCTTTTATAAATTTTGTTCCAAACTTTGTCACCACACTGTACTTTAAACATAAAGTATACATTTAGAAACGCCAGATGAAAGTAGGTACAATAAATTAGGTTGGACCATGTGGAGAGTTGATTCAACGAAAAATATAAAAACAGCAGTCAGCAAAGACAAGGGAAAAATGTTGTAAACAAAAAGTCGAGAAGACGATTTTTTAATAGTAAATTCTAAGCAAGAAACTCTTTTACTTGTTTGTGTTTTAATTTTTGTATCTTTTCTCAATTATTTTTCCATTTGATGTAAAATTAGATCCGATGGAATTAGAACAATCCCTGAAAGTTTAGAAGTATTTTGATGTTAAAAATTGTAAATTTGTGGCCTGTTAGTGTATGTCCTTTTAGATGTAGTGGTGTTATTGTTATGCACAACAATCATTAAATGATCGGGGAGAACACGACACAGAAGTAGAAGCCGTATGCTTTGTAGACGCAGTCGCTACATGTTTAGGTGTTCTGTTTTATTATTTATGTGGTCGTAAGAGATTTCTAATTTCCTTTCAGACGTGCTTCCTTAATTTACCTTTTCAGACGAGCTTGCGTGAGAAGAGGAGGAAACTGCGATCATCGGCCGAACGATTGCTGTTACAACAGTTCTTGCCGCTGCAATTTGTGGGGTTCGAATTGCCGATGTCAGCGGATGGGCCTCTTCCAAAAATGGGGTTAAATCTGGACGATTTCATCCACCAAAGACACGTTTACGTTAATTTTCATTTTAATTGATTGTCTTTGATGCATGGGGTGTACCACATACAACGACTATGGCTTCGAAAACTGGACAAGATTACACATTCATAATTGATTGCGATTATCGTTTACTTTAACAGTATTATTGTATTAGATGAAATTTACGTAGCAAAAAAAAAATCGATAAAAATACTTCAAAAAATTTTATTTTTATATTTATTTTCATCGTTTACAACGTTTGAGATCGGATCAGATCTGGTTAACGCATAAACAAGGCGACGAAATTCTGCATACGGACAAGTTCCAAATTCGTGAGATGGGCAGACGCAAACGTTAAAGAATTCCGCAAATCTCAAGCTCATAGAGTATCTATTTTCGCTAGCGGATTCCGCAATGAAGTTTGTGTCTTCCTAGTCTAGGTCGAAAAAGTCGGCTGCATTCTCATTAGGGATCTATCCAGCCACATCTCTAATAAGATCGTCAGCCCGAAACTTTTAGACATATAAATAATTTAACGCATTATATATTGTAATTATGTATGTTTGTATAGATGTAATGTCAAATGGAGTTACAAAAAATTTAAAAAATTTAAATGCCGTCAGGTGCGTCTCGTTCTAAAGCCACAGTTGTTAAAGATGAGACGTACAACGTGCATTAGATATATTATATTATTAACGTTAGTGAATTTATTCCTATAAATATCTTTCTATGTGAAAAGGGTACAACATTCAAATGATTCTGTCAATATTAAATATATCAATTGGCCTAAAATTATGTTTGTTTTTTTTTTACAACATTACGTTCATCAAACCTCTCTTGAAATGTTTTAAATGAGTTTATGTTACAATGTAAGTTATAAGAAAGAAGGGACACAACTTGAAAAAAATTAGCAATATTGCATTAAACGCAATAAAAACGAAAGAAAATCTGCTAGTATTTCTTAAAAGCTCCGAGTTCAGACAAAAAATGCTCTTAGTATTTTTTTTCTATATGTTAAGCAGGAAAATTTTGAATATTTTGTTGTTATTTAAAAGACAACAAGGAAACTCAAATGTAAGCAGTTATGAAGATGAAAACCATAAAATGAACAATGGCTTAAAGGCGATAAAGAAAGAAAATACCAAATGTCTTGGAATGTCTGAATATCATAAATGAATTTAGCAATCAAAACTTTCCAAAAAAAAATTCTTATCACGAAAAATACAATCGAAAATTGAAAAAAATATTTCATAAGTTGGAAGAAATCAGAATAAACAATTCCAAGAATTTTAGACTTCGATCAAAAGAATTTTTAGAAATAATGCCCCAATTATTGGATTTCTAAACAAATATTTCTATTCTTGGAGGAATTATAGAAATCAAAAAATGAAAATTTTGAACAATAGAAATTGTAATATCGTTCTCTATCGGAATATTTAATTGTCGCGAGATTTATCCTCTACCTTCTTCTCTATTTAATATTTTATGGTACTAGTTATTTTTTCTTGGAAAAAGTACAAAAGCTGGCGAAATCGATTAAAACTTTGAATTTAAAATAATTTTACGTTCATAACAATTTTATTTGTGCACGACTTCCACGTCTCCAAAAGAACGTAATATTTCCACTTCAAACGTTTGAACCCATTTTAAATGACAAAAAAATTGGAATTAATGCATAGTAATGTGAAAAACTTTTCTAATATTGTGTGAAATTTCAATTTTTGATGCTTTATTGATCGTGCGGGATGACGCGAAAGGAAAGTTTGTCTTCGACTTTTTCAAAAAGTTTATAGAAAATATTGATCTTATGTAGGTAATTTATTATAATATATTCAAATTCAGTTTATAATGAAACTAACTAAGTTAGGACTCAATTACGAGGATCGTATTAATTATGTTACAGATTATACGCGACGTTGTGGAAAATTTAAGTTTTGATTAATGGTGTAATTACGGACAACAAAATTATATGAAAGCCATGTAGAATCAATATTTTATAAAACATTGTATAATTTTTTTTACCTCGAACGTCTTAAGGACAGATACGGGTTCTTCATAAACGATGGAGAAAATTACAAAGGACTTGATTTGGAACATTGTTATCCTTTTCTGTTCAGATTAAAATGTCAGTTAGCGTACAAGCTAAAAGGAAAATTCAATAAAGATGGTATAAATAAAAGTTTTGTTTTATAAAAATTTCTTATAGTCAGAATAATTAATTACAAAACAAAATATAAAAAATATCCAAATACAACAAAATGTCTATATGTTATTTTTTCATTGCGTAATGGAAAGTTTGCAGTAGGCATTGCTTCAGCATTTAATAAAATCAGACGGCGCGGCGTGCTTTCAGCTTTCAGGCTTTATAAAACAGTCTCACATAGTATCCACGAGCAACGTAAATTTATTGAAAGTTTGTCGTGCTAGGCGACGATGCCACGAGCATTTTTATTTCCATTCGAATTTAATTTCCAGCCATTTGTATCCCACGAAACAATTTACTCGATCGACTGGAAATTCGAAACAGTGTTAGTTTTTCGTTAATGTTAAATTGTTGGAGTTTGGTTTTTAAATCTGTTCGATTGGACAAAATAGACTTTATTTTCCTACAACGGGGAGCTAACAATCATTTATTGCTAAAAAAAATCAATATTTAATCAATAATTCATAAAACGGTACAACAGTCAATACTGCAAGTTTAAGCATAATTTTTTTTGCAGACACACTCAAAGATAAAAATAATTTTAATTACATTCGAAAATAACGAAACAACTTGTAGAAATTAAATAAATATAATAATAAAACCAAGATTTGTGGTTCAATGCCGATGACTGCTTGAAATTTCTTAGTTTGTAATTTAAGACGACGCGACGGTAACGACCAACAATATGGAATTTACGACAGGAGTATATTATTCTTTAGTAACGGCATCAGTCGTGCTTTTGACATATCAAAATTATTAAACATGGAATTTGAAAAATGAAAGAAATACTAGAAAACAACGAAATTTAAGACACAGTTGACTGAACAATATAATTTCGTTACAATAATAATAATTTATTCTCAATACCGAAAATTACAATCTATTGTAAAAAGTTAATAAAATAACATATTACCAATTTTAATGAATGTTACAATAATAAATTAAAAAATCAGAAATAATTTGAAAAATAAAAAATGCACACTTTGAAATAAATAATTATTAATCTAAATTTCTTAGAAAATAGGTTTGTATTTATTAAATACAAAAATGCGTCAAGTGTGCATTTGCAAGTTTTCCAGTATAATTTTAACAAGAAAACTCGTACAAAACTTGAATGAGTAAATTCAACTTCAATTTAAAGTTTCGATGGATTTATATTTATAGCATTTCCTACTAAAAATCAAAATGTTATTCTTTATTATTGCGGTCGTTGGAAATGATAAAGTTGATTTATCAATCCAGGTAACGGTAACAAAAACATCACGCAAAATTGTGTTTATTTTTAATCATGGATCTGTGAGTTAATAAATATTTTTTAATACGATTATGCAGGTTGTTCAAAGTTATCTGCGCACTATTGCTATCTTCGTTATTTTTGGAGCTACAGAGTCGGTTAAATTAGCAAAAAAACAGTTGCGAGACGCATTTCCGAACTAACAAAAAATTTTTTTTATGAGACATCCCGTATATTTTAATTGATAAAAAGTTAAATTTTACATAGAATACTCTTCTAATAGTACAACCGTAAGATGAAAGGCCAAATTTTAATATAAAATAAGTAAATGAGTATCAAAGCAAGCAGTTCGAAAATGCGACTGGCAATTGTTTTTTTGAGTAAGCCATTGTAATCAGTAGAAAAAACTACACATTTTTGATGTATTGACCAACACTGTAGCTTCTCTAATAACGAAGTTATCCCATGTGCGGTGACATGTATTAATGTCGTCGTAGCTCTTTTGTTTTTCATTTCTGGGTTATAGTAGTATAAGAAGATTTTGTGGAAAATTTCATTTTCTACCGACTGCTACATAAATATACAGGTTGTTCCATTAAAAAAAATCTAATTATCTGAGTTGGCTCTGAAATGTGATGCGCAATTGTTTTTTTGTGTGGACCGTTGTAATCAGCGGAAAAATCACTGCATCTTTGCTAACCGACTCTGTAGATCCAAAAGTAACGAAAATAGCAATAGTGCGCAGATAACTTTGAACATCCTGTATAGGGGTCTACCAACAATACGTGACAGCATTAGGAAATGACACAGTGACATCAGACATTAAAATATAAGTTTGAGTTAGAAAACAGTCGGGGGCTACCCTGAAGACAGCAGAAGATACTCTCCCGAAACGTCGGATCAACCAAATGGATTTCCAACGATGAAAATAGCCCAAACACCAACAGGTATTACAATCCATCGTCAACAATTTGACGTCATGAACTTGCATATACATACGTATTTCTTTAACAATGGAACAAAAGTAAAATCGGAAGCCTTAAACTCATTCGAAGATCATCGAGTAACTATGAGTGCTTTTCCATGTTGAAGGTTTTCTGTCCAAACAAAATATTCAAAAAGTATTCAATAGATTAGATCTTTTTGTTACTGAAACTTATTCGACTTTTTCCTTAAAACCATCATTTCAAAAATGGTTATTTTTACATATAATATGCAGATAGGAGATTCAGAAAAATTTTACAAAAATATTAGGGTGAAGTGGGGTAAGTGTAATCAGAAAAACAATAGTTACACTTGAAATTATAATATCAAGAGACCCAAAAGAGATATCTTTTCGATTTTTTACAGTAGTACTACATATCTAATCGGTAATTAACTAACTAAAGTAATTTATTTTGTTCTACTAGGCATAGTTTATTTTTTGTAAAAAAAAATAATAAATTATGTTCGCTGATTACAGTTGCCCCAACATTCGGGGCAAAAGTAATCATGGCTTGTAATTCCTATATGCATCGTAAGCTAGAGTATTTTGGGAAGTGTAATAGAGTATGAAAAAACAAATTTAGACAGAAAAAAATTAAAAACAATAATAAAAAAATTTGAGCGGGCCTGATTACAGTTGCCCTACGATTACACTTACCCCACTTCACCCTATTTATTTTTTGTATGGAAAAAAGAATTTAAATTGTGTCTTTTTTATATTTCCAAAGGGTCATTATTCACCAGCTAACGATCAAAATTTCAAAGACATTAATAAGCATCTTGACGTCTTATATTATCTATGTCGATAAAAAATTCACATTGAATTATTGATCTGCCAAGTTTCGAAGATTACATTATGAATTTCATTTAGAAGTCTGTTTTCAAGTTAACTTGGCGACATACAATTTGTCAATTATGATAATTGTTTTTGATTATTTCCGTTGATTGTAGATCAAGTGAACGCATGAAAAATTGAAACAATTCGTAGTAGTTGTTGAAATTTAGCAGCTGGAAATTCACATAAAATTAATGGATTCTGGTCTCTGTACGGACATGGGTAAATATCGGTAGTTATTTAGTACCACTGTTAGTGCCAATTTAAATCGGGCGTATCAATCATTCTGTCTAAGTTTACCACATTAATCGCACCCGTACCATTTTGCAAATGATGTTTTATTCCGGTTATTTCAAAACACGGATTAAATTTACTCATGTTTAGTTTTTTGTTAACACGTAATAATGCCAGGTCATTACGCGTTATAAATGCTAAATTGTTTATCAAATTGTTTATTTAAAGATTTATTAAAATATTAATAAATAAATACGTTTAATAAAATCAATTTTTCTGTACAAAAATTATAAACGATGGTCACATATATTGATTGCACCTTCAAAGAAAGCTTAATTTTAACAGGAGAATAGCTAGCTAATCTTAGACGAAGATGTAACAGCAAATAATAATAAATGCAAACACATCTTTTGATTAAATTGTAAGTAAACATGCTAATTAATTTACAAAAAAAGTACTCAACCATAGCGTGATAATTAATTTCCAGAATAATTCATTATTATAAATACATTTCAATAAAGTAGTTTAGATAAGAAAACGTGGGATTTTACGTTTCTGAATTGGTGCTAATGGATGTGAACGAGCGATTTCCAAAAAAAAAAAGGTTCTGAGATCTTAAAAGTCTATGACAAGCGATACAATTTTCTAGAAAAACTTCAAATGCAATACAAATAAGCGAAAAAATAATAAAAAAGTAATGAAAATGAAACGGGACGAAGATCTATTCTACGTAGCGTAAGTTAAAGGACGAGGTGGATATAAATATGGAGAAGAATCTGATTCATTGAATGATTCACGTGGATTGTTAGAAAAGCAAACAAAAATTTAAATATGTAGGTAAACAAAAAAGGGATACTTAGGGATATCAACAAGAACGAATTAATAATGAATAATTAAAATGGAGATTCATACGATTTGATTTAAAATTTAACACATAAAATTTTAATTTTTCTTAATTAAATTTGCTATTTATTTATTTTACAGTTTGTTAATATCGCCATATTTATGGCCACTGAAATGTTTGAATTCCCGCTATCGGATACATTCTTTGCTCGTTTGCTGGATAAATATTTCTTCGTGTTTATCTCACCTCGTTTGCTTGTAACACACATTTTATTATTTCTTCGACTTTATCGTCCAAGTTCGTAATTTAGATAAAAAAAACCGGAGCTCAACCGTGTTGCTTTGCCGCGGCCGGACGACCTCTGGGGAAATCTGCGCGTATTATTTTTTTGGTACGGATATATCGGATATAAATGTGCGGCAATGTGTGATCCGTTCTAGATTAGCAGGATGAGAGAGATTTATTGCGTCATCGCTTTGTTATGGGAGCTTATTTTAATGCCGGCAACTCCGAAAACGTAAATAAGCACCGGAGTCCATAGTTTACAAGTCAGTGATATTTTTCTGTGTGTAGCGAATGAAATACGATAAATAAAAGCCTAAACATTTGCGACAAAGTTTCTTTCAACTTTTAGGATGTTTGTTTCATAAAAGTTTGGTTGTCAAATTCTTGGTTATAATTAATTGAAATTATCGAGTATAACCATAAATAACTTGATGTGTGATAAAAATATATTTATTACGACACACAAATATATAAAATATATAGATATATACAGTGACAGGCAGAAATGTTGCAACATATGGGATTTTTTGTTGTTATTGAAATATGGTAAAATTCGTTTTGGGGGATAGGTTGTGCATGTCCATAAACCCAAAAATTCGTTTTGACTCATGTCACGTGACCACTAGTATGGCGGGTAATTGAAAAAATATGCTACTAATACGCAAAAAGTGAGATTAGATGACATGATATCCCAAAAAGTTATTTGAAAAAGTTGCTTAGAATTCAATTCTGGGGCTATATGCATATTTTGTAAACATATTAAAAAAAAATTAAAAACCACAATTTTGTCAATTTTTAAAAAATTAAATTACATACGCCCTTTTTTTTGGGTTTTAGCAGCTCAAGAGAAGTAAAATCTCTGAATGTGGTTGATAATCAAACAATTTTGTTGATTCTTGAATAACTAACAGAGTTAAAAGTAAAAATTAGGCTTTCAGTATTATAGTTGCTGTTGCAAGGGACTGTAAAGTGGTAATAAATAAATTTTACTAAATAATAAGCAATAGACAGGAGCAAATAAGAATACAGATGCTTCTTAAGCATACAAACAATTTAAAATTTATTTATTAGTACTTTGTACAGTACCTTGCAACAGCAACTATCATACTGAAAACCTAATTTTTACTCTTAACTCTGTTAGTTATGCAAGAATTGACAAAATTGTTTGATTATAAACCAAATTCAGAGAGTTTACTTCTGTTGAGCCTGTAAAACCCAAAAAAAGGGTATGTAATTTAATTAAAAAAAAATTGACAAAATTGTGGTTTTTAATTTTTTTTAATATGTTTACAAAAATAAGCACATAGCCTCAGAATTGAATTCTAAGCAACTTTTTCAAATAACTTTTTGTGATATCATCTCATCTAACCTCACTTTTTGCAGATTAGTAGCAAATTTTTTCAATTACCCGCCATACTAGTGGTCACGTGACATGAGTCAAAACGAATTTTTGGGTTTGTGGACATGCACAACCTATCCCCCAAAACGAATTTTACCATATTTCAATAATAAAAAAATTTCCTATATGTTGCAACATTTCTGCCGGTCACTGTATAAAGGATCATATTATAAAATAATTAATGTATAAAATAACATATGATGTTTATTTATTTATTGTTCATTGCAAGCTTTCTGTTTGTACATCTGCGACCTGAAAAGTCATCTGAACTTTACACTATTTATAAAACCTTTATAAATGAATGGAATTAGCATGAATAAGAAATCCAATTCACGAGAGCTGCAGACATACAAAGAGACAACTTACAATGAACAATAAATAAAATAGTAAAAAAATAAATAAGGTATGAGATAAACATCAGTCATTATTTTTTAAGAAGATGCTCTTTTATGCCCGTTAATCAAGATCGTTCGACTCACTGTAGTAGTTCAGAGAAACTTCGTGGCACAAGGAATGCACACATGTCACATATAGTCCCGCGATCAACAGATAAAATTGTAGTAAATCGTTAACTAAAGTTTAAAAAAAATCATGGATATAAATATACCAAATACTACGCTGTATGTAGGCCTTAGCGTAGAGTGAATACAGTATGATTTAATGCATTTGTAAGGTAATTTATAAAATTTATCTTCAGAACTCAAACGGTTGTGTAATATGACACATCAACACCATCGACAAGTCGTTCTGTTCGTATATTATAACAATAAATGATCAACAATATGTCTCTGTCTTCAGACACTATCTATTTCTTTACTTGAATCTTAAATTCATAAATCACAATCACTTTATTCACGTTAAAAAATTATAAAATATAAAATATTATTTGACTATTAAATACATTTTGTAATTTCTGATATGAACAATATGTCAAATTTAATTATTAATTAATTAATTAATTAAATTTAATTTGATTAAAAGCGATGCTATTACTTATTAGTAGACGAAAAATAAGCCATTAAATTATATATTTTTTTAGAAAAAAAAAATATTTAAAACTAGCTGACCCGACAGTCGTTGTCTTGTCATTTTATAAAGTTGATAAATTTGCTGGAAAATGTGAAAATGCATTTGAAGCGAACATTGAAATTTTCAATTGATTTTCTCGTCTCCGATCCGTTACACGCGAATTCTGCTCCAATTTATCTCGATTTCGGCAAAAAACTTGCGCTTGCTTCCACGAGCGCAATGCAATCGCATGCCCGGAAAATGGCCGTCTTATGAAAATGAGGAAATGTGCGGCTCGGAAAAGGTCAAAAGTGTAAAGTCGGGCTGTCTTTCCGTTTGTCAAAAAACATGACCACAAGAGTTTCCGGAATTGTCGCGAAATGCGAACGAAAAGAGAGTTTTTTGACATTTACACGGTCAAAGTAAACGTTTATTGTGGCGCAAAAATATAATTTCAAGCCGTTGAACAATAACGCTAAAATTTTGTTTTTTGGTGAAGTTGATCTGATACTTTTGGCCCCATAACTCGGCAAGGGAAAATGCCATGTCCCTAAAGCCTTTACCGAAAGATAAAACGTTCTTTGGCGAATCGAAATTGCATTAATAATTTTCCCGATATCTCGCGTCGTTTTGGAGATATTTCGAAAAATGTGCGAATTTGTACTCGTCGCCCTTCTTTCTAAATGACGAAAATTCGAAATGAAAAATTTCGTTTTTTCCGACTTTTACGAACGTAAAATTGAAAAATAAGACTTTGTCGCGTCTTTCATCTTTGTCGTAAAATGCAAGGTTTCGTAGTTGTGGGAAATTTTTCCCCTGGCTTTGTAAACGAATGGAATTTTTTTTGCAAAAAATTACACATAACCCCCTCGTGACGCATACCGTTGAATAGAGGAGAAAATTTCGCATCGGAAAATCGCGTCGCGAGGGCACGTTGCCATTTGAAAAAGAAAAGTTGATAAATTTGCTGGAAAATGTGAAAATGCGTTTGAAGGGAAAATTGAAATTTTCAATTGTTTTCTCGTCTCCGATGCGCTCCACGCGAATTCTGCCCCCAATTTATCGCGATTTCGGCAAAAAAAAATTGCGTTTACTTTCGCAAGCGCAATGCAATCACATGCGACCCGGAAAACGTTTTGTCTTGTAAAATTGGCGCTTTTCGCGGCTCGAAAAAGATCAAAAGTGTAAAGTACGAAGACATAAGACGCTTATTTTCGAAAGACCTGGCGTCGGACGAAAAATTGGTATTTTTGACGGCGCAAGTGATGCAAGAGGTATGCGGCGAATCGCTCGAACGCATAGTGTTTTTGCCGATTTATTCGTCGATCGCGTACCGATTGTTGTGTACCCATACTACCGTGTCATTTCTTTTTTCGGTGGTTCTTTGCCCGTCAATTCCAGCTTTAATTTGCAACTTCCGTCCGTGAAACGGTTCGAAATGCAAAATATAAGGACGAAATTTGCTAAAAATCAAAAGATATGGGATGCAGCCTCTCCAGGTAGAGCGGCATTTCTCGACGAAAACATGCAATATTTGACATTTGCACATCATTGTCATAGTAAATGTCGTACCAATAAAACCGAAACGCACGTCGAAAATAACGACAAATATCTTCCTCGCATCATGCTGACCGTATTTGAGAAGCAGGTACGTGACCCGTTGCATTCGATAATATTTTACGGTATATATTACTACAGCACAGAGATGAGAGCAAAATTTATTGTTGAAAACATTTGAAATGT
>JAFFZR010012120.1:0-14862 GCA_018397195.1 Lethrus apterus | reverse complement strand
TCTTTAATACACTTAATACAGAAATAATTTGGAAAAAGGTTTTCATTCCAGTATTTATTAAAAAAACTTACAAGAAAATCACAGAGAAACGTAAAAAACTAGCGCTTTCAAACACGTTAAACGTCAGATGACAGAACGTAAATACAATAAGCGGTATGAGTAGCAGTAAAACAAAAAAATACACTAGTTTTGTGGCGTATGTGGTCACGTGGTGGTCACTTCCAATTGCTCACTCTGTATCTGCATTTGAGTCATTTGTCATCAGTGTTGCCAACGCGTGAGAAATCTCCCATATATAGGAAATTTTGAAGCGTTCAGGGAAAAAGGGAAGATGATTTTATTTTCTAGGTCACTTCATTCTGTAGAATGGACAAGTGTTCTAGAATAAAATTTAAGAAAAAAAACTTTCTAGAGTTTGCAAATAAAATTTTATCCATTGTTAGTTTTGATTAATAAGAAATTATTGTATCAAATGGGAATTTTCTTAGGTACTTACGGGAATTTATTTTCTCCACTGTTGGCAACACTGTTTGTCATATATTTCTAATTTTGTTATAGGTTATATTATTTTTTTGATATAATAAATACGGAGTGAGCAATTGGAAGTGACCACCACGTGACCTCAAATTTTAAGGTGGCGACATTGCCAAGTTGATACTATTTTATAACTATAACCTTAAAAGAAGAGAAGTGTCAAATTATTAGCTTGATCAGTACTTGTATACCTTCAGAATGACTTTTTACTTAGAAGAATAAATTGCTTTTTAAAAGAATACATTTAATACAGAAATAATTTGGAAAAAGGTTTTCATTCCAGTATTTATGACAGATGACAGAACGTAAATACAATAAGCAGTATGGGTAGCAGTAAAGCAAAAAAATACACTATTTTTGTGACGTGTGTGGTCACGTGGTGGTCACTTCCAGTTGCTCACTCTGTCGGTTGGTTCGGTTCGGTTGGGTTTGGTTGGGTTGGGTTCGGTTCGGTTCGATGATTTAAACCCGTTGTTCATTATTTACGATGGCAGCTTTGCTTAAAAAACGTGCGTTTTTACAATATGGACAGTTGTTACAGGTAAGTCGACTAACTAATAATAAAACCAAATTAACACAATCTTCAGGAGGGTTATCAGCAGCAGCCATTCAAAAAGTTACGGTTAATCAAAAAACCACCAACAAGGAGTTTTGCTATCGATTTTATAAGCTGTCTGGAAAAATGCACTAGCAGCAGCAAAGCCTTGGAAATATTATTGCGTGTTGACATTTCTGAACTAGACCCTTCCGATTTTGCAAAAGCTTTGAAGACGCTAACGGAGTATTTTAAACGTGAAACCGAATCGTCAGTTCGCGTTAAACTATTGTCGTTGATGGGTGATGTGGGACTGTTACCGAACTGCGATGTAATTTTAATTATAGATGAATGCATATTATTGCTAAAAAATGAAAAATCACATAAGGTTATCGCACAAGGGATGAATACAATATTGAAGTTGGCAAAAATACTTCCAGATAACACGCAGATACATCAAAAGTTGGTGGAAATCGCTAAAGCATACTTAAAAGACGTTAATCATGCCGTCAAATGTAAATGTTTGGAAATCATCGGTATGCTCACACCCGTTTCAGTTAACAAAGAATCCGAAAATACTTTGAAATTAGTCGGATCTTATTTTAATAATGATGATGCCCGGGTTAGAAGTCAGGCATTTTCCACAATGATAACTTTACATGAAAGGGGATTAAAGTTAGATCCAGATATTTACGTTAGTGTGTGTGATGGGTTGAAAGACGATTATGAGATTGTTAGGCAAGTTGTTTTGAAACTAATTTGGGTGTTAGGAAACACATATCCAGAAAAGTAAGTTTTTATGTCTCAAATCAAATATTTTAAACGATATTTTTTAGTATTATAGTATTACCAGACAGTGAGCAAGAATTGCGTTTGATTGATGATGCTTTTGGAAAAGTGTGCAATGGCGTCACTGATTTATCAATTCACGTTCGAACCTTAGCTGCAAAATTGCTTGGTTCAATGGCACTTGTCTCACCGAAATTCCTCAATCAAACGTTGGATAAAAAACTCATGTCGAATATGCGACGTAAAAGAACAGCCCATGAATTAGCTTGGGAAAATGTCACGAGTGGAGAATGGGCAAGTGGAAAGAAATGGGCTGATGACGCACCTCGAGAGTTAATAGATGCCGAAAGTATAAGCCTGATGAGTAGCGGAGCTTGTGGTGCTTTTGTACATGGACTTGAGGATGAATTCTTAGGTTATTTTTGCCTGATTTAAAATATTTCTTTGAAAATTTGTATATTTTTAGAGGTTCGTTCTGCAGCTGTAGAATCGTTGTGTGAATTATCTTTAAACAATCCACATTTTGCTAATTTGTCATTGGACTTCCTAGTTGATATGTTCAATGACGAGATTGAAGATGTTCGATTGAAAGCTATTGATAGTTTAAGATTAATATCAGCACATATTATCTTGCGGGATGATCAACTGGAAACCATACTGGGCGCATTAGAAGACTTTTCCCAAGAAGTACGTGAAGGTCTCCATCGAATGTTGGCGTCTTGCAGAATGTCTACGACAGCTGGTCTAAAAATTTGCGTCGATAAACTGCTGGATAATTTAAAAAAATACCCACAGGATCGACGATCAACGTACAAATGTCTGAAAAGGGTTGGAGCACAACATTCTGAACTTGTGTTGCCGTTAGTACCGCAATTTTTGAGTATACATCCATTTTTTGACACGGCTGAACCAGATGTGGATAATCCTCAATGTATGTCTACGAAAAAAAATTGAGATTATAATTTGATTTTTTTTTTTTAGACATTTGTGTTTTGATTTTGATATTAAACGCAGCGAAACATTTACCAACAATTATTCCTTTATTAGAACCACATACTTTGAAACATTATTTATATTTGAGAGACACGATGCAAAATCTCGTGCCTGTATTGAATTTTTCCGACAGTGCCAGCACTGAAATTGAGAGATCAACAAGTGTTTCGGAGAGTTTACGCTTTTTGAAAACTATAGTGAACAGTTTGGATCTAACAGCAAATACATTCAGGTTTGTAATTTTAATAGCGAATGAAGTTTGATTGTGCAAATTGCAAATTATGTATTTTAGAGTGCAGACAAGTTTACTTCAAACCGCCAAGGAACACCTGCACAGGTTGAGTGATATGGATTCGATGGTGTCTGGTACAGCACAGTTCACTGCTCTTTACATAGGAGCTCAGTTACTGATGTCACAAATCTTGGAAAAGGGTTTGTGGATGAATCCTGCAAGTTTAGCCACACAACAGACCAACAATTTGAAATCCAACATACAGCAACTCTTACAAAACTGTCTCAAATTACAGCATATGTTTGTGGGTTTGAGTCCAGTTGAAAGATGCGCCGTTAAACAGTTTAGGCTGAGGGCGCTGGCTTTAAATTTGGTATACATTGTTAAAGGTTTAATACTTAAAATAATTATTTATTATACTCTAAATTATTTTTATGGCAGGAAGTAATGCATCTGCTTTGGCTCCTTGTCACCATTTTTTGTCAGCTGTGGAAGACATGCAAAGTGAATTAAATGCAGCAAGTCTTGAACCTGATCAGTTTACGTCAGCTGTATTTAGAGAGTTGTGGATGTTGGAGGAACCAAGACCTGGAACTGTTGCAAGGTTACTGATACCGATTTTGGGCGAAGCAAGACTAGGAAAAATTCCCGAACCCAATGTCAGGGTAAGTTTTGTTTAAAACGTTCTTGCAAATATCGAAAGTTTTTATTTTATAGATTCGTATGAGTTCTGCCGTTATTTTAGAGCCGAGTGGCCAGACTGATAGTACTTTGAAATTCACCGCGGGATTAATAATGGCAGTTCCTTTTGAGGCCGAATTGAGGCATCTTGCTGAACCAAATAGATTAAGGCTCAAGGTTAAGTATCCTGATCAGAAAATGCAAGTGTTGTTGCCACGGCCGGCACATTTAAAACCACTTCACTTTGACAGTAATAAAGATGGTAAAGGTTTTGGTTAAAGGTGAAAGGAATATTGTTTATTTTTTTTTTAATAGAGTCTGAGCCTGGTTACAATTTGCGGCTGCTGACGACTGTTTTACTTTCTCATCAAGTATGGTCAGAAGCTTGCAACGTTGAGGTTAACATTGCATTAGCAGTTCCAGAAGCAGATATTGGTAAACGCAAGCCTCCACTGGACACTGTGCCATCTTTAATTGATTTGTGCAAACCTATTAAAGTTAGTGTGGCACCTAAGCCAATCAAAAGGACCCTTTAAAATAGTTTTCTTCAATGCTTTTATTACATATAATTATATGTAATTTAATATTGTTGGTTTTTTTTTAATTTTTCGTCTTGAATTTATGACTTTGGGGGACGTTTTATTCACAAATGAAAAGATACGTTTGTTTAACATCAGCTGTATTCAAATAAATATATTTTATATACAATGAAAGCTTCAGCATGATTGTTACCAGACAACGTTTGTCGATACTTCTCTATATTGTAAAAAAAAAGTTTATAAATAGCGAGATAGTTGTACAATAAGAAAATGATGAAAAATGATGCAAAATGTATAAACCAACTATAAAAATAAAATTACCATTTAAGGAGAATAATACTTACAGTTACGATAATATGAGGATTACGTCCACATATTTAAAAAATTTCAATTTACGTCCTTACAATTAAAATTGCACCTTTACTTATGCATAGTTTGTACACGTTTAACACACGTTATATATGTATTTATTAATTTAAATCCGAAAACCCACTTTAAGCAAGAATATCTTTGTTAACTCACATTTAGGTTTAAAATGTAACCTACAGGAACATGCAAAATGCAACATTTTAGCGTCACTATACAAAGTGAAATTTTCCAAAATTTTGTTGTGATTTGCAACTGGATAAGTTGTCTTAATTTAATTTTAGCTTGTTAGGAGTGTTGCGAAGTGAATCTATCTTGAGTAAAGTGGGTTCATAGCTCCGTAGCTACCAAACACGATTTTCCGTTTGTGGCGCCCTCATAACGCCGACACCTCCGCCCAACCTGCGATAATTCATCGCACCACACAGCCTCCATTGATTTTGTTCAGTGTCATAAACTTCAATCGTTTTAAGATAAGCTGTGCCATCAAATCCACCAACGGCATATAACTGGCCATTTACTACTGCCAAACCCACCTGAAAAAAATACAAATTTTCAATGTCATATTGAAAAAAATAAAAGTAACATACCCCACTTCTTCGAGAAGTCATTGCAACTATTGGGCTCCATGTGTTGGTATGTGGATTATACCTCTCCGCACTTGATAGCTCCATACAGTCATCTCTTCCACCCACCGCATATATAAGATTATTAAATACTGCACAGCCTAGATGTTTCCTACGTGTTGACATAGGACTCACTGGCGACCATTTGTTATGTCTTGGATCATAACGTTCCACTGTATTTAATGGTGATTGCCCATCTGAACCGCCTATTGCATAGAGGTAACCTCCAAGTACTGCAACGGCAACACCCAAACGACGGGTAGTCATAGGAGCCACTTTACTCCATTTGTTCTCCTTAGGGTCATACCTAAAAAAGAATCAACATTTTGTTGTTTGCCACTGAAATATATTTACCTTTCAACGTGATTTAGACATTGCACACCATCTTGGCCACCAACGGCATACAATAAATTATCCAAGACAGCAACACCTACACTGGTTCTGCATGACGTTGTTGGTGCAACATCACAAGACCACTGATCAGTTTGTGGATCATACCTTCAAAAAATTATTTATATATAAATGTAAATCAAATCAAGAGGGAAAGGCTGAATACCTTTCTATGCTGTTTAAATAACTTTGGCCATCATGTCCACCAACAGCATAAAGCAAGTCATTTAGGACAGCCACACCAACACCACACCTTCTTTTACTCATAGGTGCCACCATTTTCCACTCCATCGTTTGAGGATCAAATTTTTCTACAGATGCAATAGCATCACCACTGCACCAACCACCAACAGCAAATAGGACTTCACCTATAAGCAATATTTATTAGACTTTTCCATTACACATTACTTCTCACCTCTTCTAGTTGGTTTCCTTGGCCTTGTTCTAGGTCCCTGCATTAAGGGTCTCTCCTGAGGTAATAACAAATAATTTTTGGCCTCATCCACCAAATCTCTGCATGATTCATCTGATCGAACTAACAAGTCTGATCCAACAGTACCAACAAGAAATTTTGGGCTCAGTAAAGGTAACCGAACATGCTGAAGTACCTGCGGTAAATGTTGTCTCCTTTCCGAGACATTATATTTTACCCAGGACATAACTGCATTAAAAACTTGTTCTTCAGTGCGCACATTCAATTCATCACTGGAAATTATGTCAACCAATTGTCCAACAGGCAAAAGTAAAAATTCTTCGCTCTCCATCACCTCCTGGAAGTTATGCTGTGTAAATTTATCTGCTATACGAAGTAATTCCCTACAGGAATGGGTATCAGCAAACGCCCTAATTCCCAAACAATTTGATGGGTCAAGTTGTCTTTTCAGGAACTCGCAGCAGATATCTTGAATTTCAGTTAGTTGTAACAAACAAGCAGCAGGTAGAAGAGTTTGTACGTTAGATTCTTCTACAACGACATGTGATGTGTAGCAAAAATCTATCAAGAGATCCATAGCAAGTTCGTCTATGTCTCTGATGGTTACTTCGGTTTGTCTGGATTCGGCCAGTTCACCAGTGAACATCGCCCTGAAATAAGGGCTGCACGCGCTCAATATGACCCGATGTGCAAATATTTTACGAGTGCCTACATTGAGGACAACGTCGCAAAGCTCCCGATGTCTCCGCAATAAGTTGAGTTCGGTAAGTGTATTTTTTGGATGCTTGTCTGAGGTGTGTGAAAGACGTGCTGGCGAAGGAGGTCGGTCTCCGACCGCCATTTCGCCCATTCTGCATGTCCCACGTGAATGGGTTGCCAATTGGAGGCGAAGGGGCGGCGACGCCCAACCCCACACCGAGTCTATCTAAAAGGAAACAATACATTAACTAGTGAATATGAATCATAAATAATGAAAATAAACATAGTATTAAACAATTAAAATGAAACACTTGTAATTATATTAAAAATTAATTAATAAATAAATTTAATTAATAAATATGTTTAACTAAGACTCAATAAACTTAACTGATAATATTAAGCAATATTACATGATAATCAAATGCAGCAATAAAAATGTTATTAATACAATAACATACATGCATATATCACATGAGATATCATAGAGAATCAATAAAGAATGCATACTTCATACCTTTACTTATTTATTAGCACCACTAAAGAAATTCAGCAATATGTTAATTTCTATAGTAAATAAACAGTATCTTTTTTTGCTGCAACACCTTAATTGGAAACCATACCCTCAAATCTTTCAAAGAAGATTAAAATCCAAACAAACTACTGATGTGTTGGAGTGATATAAATATTATGTATTCAACTGACAAACGACCTCCCACAACCTCTAAGTATTGTAACCTGTCAACGCTGTCAAATACGCCATCTATAATTTCGTTAGTGTGACATTAGCAACTATAATATAATCTTTTCAATTGTGACATTTCATTTCGAACTATTGGCCACCTTGACTCGGTCAATAGGTCTTCAGCGTTGGCACTCTAAAATTAGTCTGGTAACATTGTTGGCCTTTAGCTTGTTTAGCAAAGCGCAAACTTCACAAATGTGTAGAAAATGGCGCCTCGTCGCACGTATAGATCTGTCAAAGTTGTTAATAATAATGTTTACGATAATTTAACGTTAAGTGACGTGCTTTGTCCAATATGCAGAAGTATTTTGGTAGAACCAGTATCCCTTCCGTGCAGCCATGGGTTTTGTTTTTCGTGTTTCGAGGGCACAATGGCAAACGCAAGTCTTACATGTCCATTATGTAGAATAAGATTTGGAAGTTGGCATAGGGTCGCGAGAAAGGAGAACAGGATCATAAACACAACTTTATGGCAGGCAATAAAAAGCTCATTTCCACAGCAGGTGAAGAATAAATTGGATGGACGTGAAGACAACTTAACAGAAGGTACAATTGCTGTCAAAATATAACCTCAAAATCAAAAAATTGACATGTTTGTAATTACATTGCTTATTGTCAATTTTTTTTTAGAAACCCCAATAAGGCGCATAGCAACGACAGGTGACATACGAAGGGAATATGAAGAACAGAAGAAAAAAGAGCAACTTGAAGTTCAGGAACAACGTGTCGCCGAGGCAAAGGCTAGTGAAGAATTAATAAAAAAGATTAGAGAGCAGGAAGAATATGAAGAAACCGTTTTAGAAGAAAAATTACGATATGATGAGCAAGTGGCTAGAAAATTAGCTCAGCAAATCGGCTATAAAACAACGTGTTCCCATGTTAAAAGTGAATCATTACCGAAGAAACGCAGGCCACTCGACAAGTTCCTATATAATGTCAAAAACAACAATCTGAATGTTGTTATTGAACCAATTGGAGAAAATTGCGCCACTAAAAAGGACTTTGTCACAAAAATTATGTGCCAAGGTAACAAAAAGTTAACGCAGTATTTTGTAAATAAGACAAATGATAATAAAGGTGATGACTTAAAAAGTGCTAGTGTGTTAAAAAAGGTAGTGGTTGCAGCTGAAGTCAGCGATAGCAATGATTCCATTGAGAATGAATGTCGATTTTTCAAACCCATTGATTTAAAGAATATTCCTCCACCAAAATGTAAACCAATTGTCAAAGTTCCTGCTAAATTAAATAAAGCCTGTACTGTTATAATTGGGTAAGTGCTGCATTCTAACTTTTCTATAACTTGTTGCCATTCCAAATATGTCAATTTTTAAAAAGGTACAAATTTACTTTAATCCTTTTTTAGGGCTCCAACTGGACAAATGAACTTCTCACACAACTTTATAATGTCAGCATTTGCACGCTTCGAAATGTTCTCACCTATCCTTGGTACCCCACAGGCTAAAAATTCTTCAAAAACGGCGCCATCCATTAAACGAACACCGAAAAAGAGGAAACATTCACCTGATCGAAATTTTTTGGATGATTCACCTACTGGTGGAAAGAAATCTAATTGTGTGAAAAATTTAAAATGCGTGCAGAAACACAGTGAGAATTTGTTGTCAAAAAGACCATGTATTCGGCGTAGTAATCGGATATCTAGCTTAGAAAAGACACCAGACAAAAACAACAAAATCATTGTGGATAATTCCCCAAACACACGCAGCAAGCTAAAAATGTCACAGATTGCTTATGATGCACCAAGTCCTCCATTCTATGGTTTTGATTTAAATCTTAAAAAGCGTGTGTACAATGCTTCTGTTACAAATAACAATGTCATATCCGATGAATTGCTGAGGAGAAAATTGCAAGAAGAAAGTGATCTTCTTTTTGCTAAGAAGTTACAAGAAGAAATAAACAAGGGGAGATATTCGACACGCAGCAGTATTATACCAAGTAGTTTTTGTAAACGGCGCAGCAGGCAGGTGACGTTGGACGAGATTATATCTCCAAGGAGCACTGTAAAGTGAATGATGTAATTGCTTTGCACCATTAATACCAAACATTTTATGTTTGTAATATAAAATTTATGTATGTAAATTTATGATGCCATGTTTTCAATGTAACCGATCAAATTAGATATGAAGGGAAGAGTTGAAGACGTTGTGATAAGCCCCTTATGTTTGTATTTTTGTATTTTCAAAACTTATTTTTAAGTGACGTATATTTTGTGCGATGAATCTCGTCATGTTCCAATTGTGTTTAGTATTACACAGGATTTTTGGTCAATGAATACATTTATTATTTTTTTTCTATGAAAACTTGCTGCAGCTATAGTAAAGATATACATTTGCAATAATTTTATCTTCAATTGATTAATTTTTTTGTAGTTGTGTAAGTGTATAGTAATGAATTTATATATTTTTTCTTAGTAATGTGCATGTGAAGTTTAATATATAAAATAAATTAATAAATAACAAATAAAACGTAAATATAAAAAAGTGCTAATTATACGTTCATACAAAATGTGTTAATACATAGGAGACTGTCAATTATTTACAATAATTTATTTATAAACTTAAATATCTGAATAAAATACCAGGATTCCCCAATTTAAGGTGTATAAATTCACACGCTTTTGCTTACTTGTTATTTTCCAAGCAACTCATTTAATCGATTATATATTATATGTCGTAACATGATGAAGATGAGAAGTTAATATTTTTATGAGGGAACCTTTAATAACATTTGACATGAAAAGTTTAAGTGCATTTTTTATGATAAAGGGCTTTAGATTACAAAAATATTTTGTATTAACTTATTGTGACATTCTGTTTTTTTATGTTGCAACATACATTTAGTAAATTTGTATAATTAATTTTGTGTAAAAAATTATGTAACAAGACAATGGAAAAATGTTATGTAAATGAGGACAATGTTTAAAAATTCAATCATTTTAAAATAATTTGATTTGTTGTTGGCCAAAAGTCCTAGATTTATATTAAATAACATGACAATAATATCAAAAAATGTAATTTGTATCTTTTTACATGAGTATTTGAACAACTGCTACTGCCAATATGAAAACTTGTTAAATCATTGGCGTTTACAGTTGGGCTGTTGATATTCCAATACTGAAATTAATTTCTTTTATGTATGAATTTGTACATATTTATATTGTGGAATGGTAGCACTACAAACACTTTAATCATCTTAGAACTGATAAGACATTTCATCCAGCTATCTGTTTTCATTCAATATAATGTATATTTTTTGTTGAAAATTAAATATTCATGTTATTTACATGTAATCTATTTATTTAACATCCATTATTACAAAAACATTTAGATGTCTTAAGTCTTAGCTGGCTTTACCTGAAAAAAAAAAATCAAATTAGGATAGAGTATATGTATTCAGATTAACTGAAGAAAGAATAGAAAGGCTCTATTTAACACAGATTTTTGTTAAACTTATGAGAAAATGCTCAATTTAGGACAGTTTTACTTACGGAAATAACATCAAGAAAATTAAACTACATAAATCTAAGAATGGTGGGTGGGATTTTCAAGCCCTAGACTATACTGTTCATACGACTATTGTGAAAGTTAGACTTAGGCCGAGTTGCACCAACGCAAATTAGTTAATCTTCGATTATTTTCTGTAGTAACCGTTATTACAACAATAGTCATGACAATGGTTTCTATAGAAAATAATACAGATTAATTAATCGTGGCTTGGTGCAACTGGGCATTATTATTTTTCCCACTTTGTTTAATAAATTATGTAAAATATAAAACTACTCTGGTTTGTCGTCAGGATCATCGAGATTGACAGGATTGGAGAACTGGGAAATGTCAGCTTCATCTTTGGGATTGAGGCAAGTTCCAATAGGACAATGGCAGTCTTCATTATTAGACTCCTCATAAGCACGGGTAATAAGGTCAACAGGATCAATTTCAACTCCGTCATCAACCTCAGTAACGGCAATTACCTCATCTGCAAATTCCATCCCATCTGTAACAGATTTATCAGATTTAGTAACACTTTTCATCAAATCCCATGTTTCTGACAGGCTGACGGGCAACTTTGGTAACGATGGAAGTTCAAGAGGTGGATCGTCCTTTTTAACTAAATGAGAAATAATAAAGCAAAGTAATAAACTGTAGGCATTATAAATATTATAAAAGCAAGAATAGCAAAGAAATGTTAATTTTTGAAATTATAAACTTATTTGCAATTTACAAGTTGTTATTTCATGAACTTTATGTTTTAAAGAACAATAGAAAACAATATTGAAGGTCAGAGTGGCAATGTTTCTTTAATGTAACAACAGTAATAACTTTTGTTAATTTCATGTCTGACTGCACAGACATTTACATTTAATGAAAACAGCCTTACATCTTTAATGAGTAATTTTGCTTTTTCTTTAAATATTCAAGCTTTTATTTAGTTTTATCTCTCCTGCAAAATTTGGAGAAAGACTTTGTAGTATCATCGATGTTGCTTGAAATTAAACTGAATGAACATCTCACCTCCATGATAAAAGTTATAACCAATTTTAATATATTTCTTGATTTCACTTATGGCAATTGCTGAATATTCTGATGCTTCTTTGGGATAACACAGTGAAGCCATTCCTAACGCTCCGGCACTTGTAAATACCAACTTCCTGAAGAAACCACCCCTCAATCCCAAGATTAAACCAGTTAAACCACCGACAGCAATCGCACCAGCTTTTGGTGTAGTATTTTCTTCTTCGGCCAAATAATTCACCAACCCTGATTAAAGAATATAAACAAGTTGTCAGCTTCGTAGCAATGACTTACATTCGGCTTGATTTATCGTATCCTCATACATTCCACTAGCAGCTTCTCGTAATCTATCAACTTCACCTGTAAGTGACATTACTTGTTTTCGTACATTTCCTATTTGTTTCTCGAATACGTTTGGATCATGTGTAGGTTTTTTAGCATCTTTGACTTCATCCGGCGTGTATATGGGAAGTTCGCTGGGTCTGCAGTTGGTTGAATCTATTTTTTCGACGACCACCGTTGCGGCCGGTACCAGCAATCGAGCTAAAACCTGACATTTTGTGATAATAACTTATTGCTAAACAAAACGCATAATTACACACTTTACCCGACAGCATTATTATTTTAATATCACAGTTCTCACAAACAACCTTAAAATTACGTAAATGATTTGACAGGTGTCACGTGTTGAGCTCGGTCGGTATATGCGTAACAAAAATACAAACGAAAGAATTCAAAATTATAAAATAATTTTCGAAATTTGCGAAAATTACTTTCACTCACCTTGTAGTAGATTTTCCCTGACATTTTTGCAGTTTTATGAAATTTTAACGAACACGAATTTGATTTTTCACTATGAATAAACAAAAGAAAATTAATATGAAGTCAAAGCGCGCCAAGATTTGAATTTAAAATTTTGTCAAAAACCATAGATTTTTGTTAAGCCGAGTAAAAAATGAATTAAATGAAAAGAACAAAATGTTTTTTAACAATTTATTTCTTTTTTTGCTGGTAACTAACATTTATCTTTGGGTACACATTCAACTTTGGTGGAGCATTTTTGACAGCTTTCGCAAATGACAGTAGTTCGTGACTGCATGTTTTGTCCACATTTTGAGGAATTATCGAAAGCTGCCGGTTCAGTTGGTTGTTCACTTGATTGTCTTTCCGTGGGTGTTTTGAGATCACCAGCGCAAGGCAATTTCAATTCGGGTGGAATCGGTTTTCGACAACATTTATTCTCGTGGTCTTGGGGTGGCTGAGCTATGGGGCAGTTTGGTCGCGATTTGCATCCCGGATGCCTCGCAGGTTCAGACTTAGTTTTCTTATTGCATTTAGTCGCACAAGATTGTTGTCGCGCTTGAGTTTCCTGAGGTTTGGTCTTGTAGCAACCCTGTTTGACGTTTTCGATTCTAGCCCATGATGGTATCAGCAATTTTTTTAAAAACTAAAATTTTTGTCGAAAAAGTCGCCAAAGTACGCTTATGTAATTACCTGCACGTACGCGATGCCAGTGTCTGCTAAAATTCCCGGTTCGAAATCCGGAGGATCACCGACTTCTTCGACTGGTCGATTTTCACCAAAGGTCTTACCCACGAAATTAAACCAACCCATTAAATACGAAAAATTTTGAAGATTTTGCCGAAAGATTGCGGGTTTTAGGTGTTTACATTTTTTTTTATTTGCGGAATTTTGTTTGACGTTTATTTGAGGGATTGAATTTTGTTTGTGGAGATTGTGATTTTTGTAAAATTGAAAATTCCAACAACGTGTAGATGTAGATGATGTAGATTATTGTAAATTTTCCACGTTTAAAGACAATCTTTACAGGCAACACAAGTGGGAGAATTTATCGAAAGGATGGAGGAAGAGATGAGCGACAGGATAATAACTTTTGGACAATAGAGAATAAACTGTAACTCTAGAAAATTCTTTCTGTTTATCGTTTGTCATTTTAAATCTATTTTAAATTCATTTCAATGCACGAATTCAGTTAATAACTTTTGAATGAATTTTGTGGCAAAGTTGCATTAACATTTTCATTTTCATTTTCAGTTCTTGTATAGTAAACACTTTCTGTTTATTACAACTGCGAACATTGGCAAATTTAAAAGAAGTGGGCGCGCCGACCTTGTTTACCTATTTTACGCACACAAATTGTGAGCGACTACAGTCGGCCAAATAAATATACAACAGTTTGATGCTACCGCTGGCTGGTTCTATTGGGTCTTAAGGTAGTCAGTGGAACTAACCATATTGTAGGGTCGGCATCATTACGAACGTTGCTAAAATATATTTTCTAATAAAGATATGCGAAAAAATTACAACTAAAATTTTTGAAAAATTTATTGTTGGGACGTAACAAGCAAAGAATTTTATTTAACATATAAATTCTATGTATAAATATATACATTGCAGGACATATTTATTACTAAAATAAGCTAATTTTTGCAAATTTTCGTTGATTCAATTGTTTATCGCTAATATAAATTATGTTTGACGAAAAATTTGTACGACAAAATATTTTTACAAAAAAAATTGAACCGAAATGAAGTAATGAAAAGCACTTAATTGGGGAATAAGTCCGATATCGAAATTTTCCTTAACAAGTTGTCAACATAGCTATGTTATCCCTATAGAAATTTCCACAGGAGAAAATTGTAATTGAGCTAATAAGATGTTTAAAAATTAGACAATCTTGCTAAAGGTGGCTGAAAGTTACAAATTAGGGCAAAGTGGTCTGACAAACATAACTTTGATCAATTCAATTGTTA
>JAFFZR010012117.1:0-15787 GCA_018397195.1 Lethrus apterus | reverse complement strand
AAGATGGTCAAAGCTGGCATACCGCAAGGAAGTGTACTGGGGCCAGCCTTGTATCTACTTTACATCAACGACGTACCCACAACATTGTATAGCACAACAGCCACCTTTGCTGATGATACGGCAATACTAGCGGTAGGCGAAACGGTGGAAAACTCAACCAAGAAACTGCAATCTGCTCTCAATAAAGTTGCCAACTGGACTAGGAAGTGGCGAATTAAACTTAACGAAGCAAAGTCGACACATATAGTCTTCACAAATAAGCGAATCTCACCAAAACCAGTCCACATCAATGGCGTACAGTTGCCGTATGCCAACACAGCAAAGTATCTTGGCATGACAAGCTCAAGTGGAAGGAGCACATTAAGCAAAAAAGAAATGTGTTCAACCTCAAGTTTAGAAAAATGTACTAGTTGATCGGACCCAACTCCGAGCTATCAATACATAACAGGCTTATCCTATACAAGCAAGCCCTACGGCCAGTATGGAGCTATGGAATCCAGCTATGGGGCTGTGCGAGCGACTCCAATATCGAAGTGATCCAAAGTCTTCAAAACAAAGTGCTAAAGTACATCGTGAATGCGCCTTGGTATATGCGTGTATGTGACCTTCACCGCGATCTTGGAATGGAAACGGTCACGGATATTATTAGCAGGTATGCCAACTCTCACCAAAAGAGACTACTAAACCACGCCAACACGGAAGCTTCCAGACTTCTAAACGTGTGGAATATTACTAGACGACTCAAACGGACAAATCCATTTGAACTTGCCAAATGACAGAACATTAAGTGATTCGATGGAATTTACTTAGTCCTCTATCCCTTATTATGTTAAGTCAGGACGAAATCGATTGTTAGTTTTAAACTAGTTTTGATTGTATTAGATAAATAAACACATATATATTTATCAAATAAAAAAAAAAAAAACCTAAAAAATGTTGTTTAAATCATTAATTTAAGGTTATAGTTCCTTCCTAACCTCTAAGGTTTGTTAATTGAACTTTTACTGTAGCTTTTAATTGGCACATTCTCCAAACAATATGTGATATTTTGTGTTATATCTCTTCGTATGATTATCTTAACAAAACTGTTGCATCATATCCTGCATCCATGTACAGCATATTAACAGCTTGCGGAATAATTTAAACGCGTAAAGTTCTTATTATAAAAATCCTTCTTCGTTGTACGTGCTTGGAAAGATTTTACTTTGACGTCCAATTTTATTACGCACTCAGTTTCTTGTTTACTGGATGCACAACAAATTATTAAAGTTACAACTTCTCTGGATTTATGTGTTTAGTAGGTTTTGTTCTTATTGCAGTCACGCAATCAACATAATTAAAAAATGGTGTGTTTATTCGTTTCAAACAATCAGAATCTTTTCCAAGCATCGATCTCTAAAACTTGTTAATTATTATAATGTATCTAGAGATCCACGACATGTATTTTTTTTTGTATTAGTTGCATTCTTCCCTACATTACATGAATAAAAGTGTAAACGATTTAGCTGCAAATAATTGGTATGTAGTATCGAAGAATTCGTTTGTGTCGTTTATTAAAACTGTCGCCAAGTAGATTCTAGACGAGTCATAGTTACTCCCACCGTCGCGTCGGCGGGAGTAACTATGACTCTCCAAAACTTTCAAACTCTCCGACGCGTCGGAGCGTTTGAGAGTCGTATGTGACCCGCCGTTGAAGAATCATAGTTACTCCAAACGTTTCGAGAGTCATAGTTACTCCCGCCGTCGTGACGGCGGGAGTAACCATGACTCTCTAAAACTTTCAAACTCTCCGACGCGTCGGAGCGTTTGAGAGTCGTATGTGAGCCGCCGTCGGAGAATCAAAGCTACTCCACACGTTTGGAGAGTCATAGTTACTCCCGCCGTCGTGACGGCGGTAGTAACTATGACTCTCCACAACTTTCAAACTTCCGACGCGTCGGAGCGTTTGACAGTCGTATGTGACCCGCCGCCGGAGAATCATAGTTACTCCACACGTTTGGAGAGTCATAGTTACTATGACTCTCCAAACGTGTGGAGTAACTATGATTCTCAAAACGTGGGGTGTAACTATGACTCTCCAAACGTGGGGAGTAACTATGACTCTCCAAACGCGAGATTAACTATGTCTCTTCGACGGCGGGAGTAACTAGAACCCCGCCGTTGATAGTAATACATTTACCAAACAAAATTAAATGGAACCCAACTAAATTAAGTAGAACCCAACTAAATCAAGTGGAACCCAACTAAATTAAGTGGAACCCAACTAAATTAAGTGGAACCCAACTAAATTAAGTGGAACCCAACTATATTAAAGCTGTGAGAGAAAGTTGTAGCATAAATAGTTATAGGATAGTTGGGTTCTATTTAATTTAGTTGGATAAATGTGTTACTATCAGCGCCGGGGTTCTAGTTACTCCCGCCGTCGGATAGCCATAGCCATCCGAACAGTTGATATTGTTTTGTTTCACATGTGAAACCCAACGGAACCCAAGAAGTATGGCCCTGAATCCATCAACTGAAATTTAAAAATGCACCAGATATTTTCCTGGGTATACAGGGTGTATTTAGGTGCCCGTCTTTCCTTAAATAGAGCATACATTTATATATAAATGTTTTTTTAGCTTTTATACTATAAAATGATGTTCACCTATAATGGATTTCAAGATGTTTTTTTTTCGTTTATTTATTTATTTATTCATTCCTTCTTTTCATAAACGATCTGCGACATAGTATTTTTTCATCAGAGTATTTGTAGTATGCGGATTTAAACATTTTTAAAGTCATTGAAACAAACGATGATTTAAATCTGTTTCAGTCAGACAATGATTTACATCATAGAAACATGGTACTATTTACTATTCTTTAATAAGTGTGACTTTGTGTCTCATATTTGTAAAATTTGAAATAAATGTGTTGCAAATATATGCTTTGTTACAAGCCATTACACTGGTAAATTCATTTTAATTTCAAATATTTTGTATTTTTACTACGTAAGACCATCAAAGTTAAAACTCTGTAAATGACCAACCAGCATGTGTTAATTTTACACTACAACACCGCCAACCCGACCGGTCAAACGTGGAATCAAAACAACTCGACTTGATTAATAACCGCGACTAATCCGTCATTAGTATTCACGTCAATTCGCAAAGTGAAACCGCCCGGACTTAACCTATGCTCGGGTGGGTGGTCCCCAAGGAACGCCTGTGCGGCGGAAATACTTCCTTTCAGCGTGCCGCCCGACACCTGGAAGTACGTGTGCGAAACACATGCATCGTTGCGCCCCACCGATCGCCGCGCCCGCGGTACTCACTACACATACATCATACTACACTGTCGTTTTTTTTTTCGTTCCTTTTTGTTGTGATTGTGCGAGAACGCGGTACAATTACAAATCGATCTCGCGGAAGGATTTATGTTGCACTGAAAGTAAGAGAGTGCTAATTTGTACGTCGGATACGCGCGCTGTCGTATTATTTACACAGTCATCGAAACCATTAGCGAAGGGATTTTTTTTTCTGAACGGATTAGAAACGATTTCGAAATCGTTTTTAAATTGTCCGTTTCCAATGATTTTAAGAGTTGATGTTTGGGATGTTTGTAAATTTGATTTTTCACGACGTTTCGTATTCACGAATTTCTTCAAAGTGTTTCAGAATATCACGGTATTGCATCATGAAATTTTTGCAGTAACGGCAGTAGAGGGAATTTGAGTGTTTTGAGCCCCCCTCCTCGTCCCGTCACTGCGCATGCGTATTTTTTTTTTTTTTTTAATAAAATTGACAACCCAATCGACAATTGAGCCTGTGATCGTCGCCTCTATGAATCCTAGCCAACCCATGTCTTTGAACACATGTCAATTCAGTAGACGTTGATAGACAGAATGAATATTTTTCGAACAACTTCTGAACGGGTCTTATTAAATTTGAACGGTCCTGTTAAACTTGAACGGGGCCGTTTAGAAGCTGTTCAAAAGCTGTGTATAGCTGTTCCAATTAAACAAGACCATTAAGAAGCTGTTAAAAAGCGGTTCCCAGCTATTCAAGTTTAACAGGATCGTTCAGGAGCCGTTCAATGCTGTTCGAAAGAAACTTGTCATTTTGTCACTCTCTCGGTCGGTCAGTCCGTCTGTCTGTATTTCAACTTTTCCGTCTGTTGTCTGCTGTCTGTTGAGTTGATGTGTCTTCAAAGACATAGGTTGGGTAGGATTCATGGACGCGACGATCACGGGGTTAAAGGTTAAGGAAAAAGGTCAAAGTTCAAAAGTTGGGTTGTCATTTATTATTTTAAAAAAATTACGCATGCGCAGTGCCGGCGAGAGGAGGTGGGCTTAGAACTCTCTAATTTCCTCTACTGACCAAAAGCTTCAGGATGTGTTTTTGCCGTGAAACTTGTGGTTTTGTATTCGTGGTTAAGATTGATTGGAGAGTTTGTTTTGCAGTTGATTTGATATTTTATTTTTTATATTACGGATTTTATTTTTGTTGCTTCGCAGCAAAATTTGTTGGTGACCTTGCATGATAGTGAAAAACATTGGTTTCTAATTTGCAAACAGCTCATACAGGGTGACTGACGAAAAACCTTTGGCGGTGTATCTTGCTTAGTTTTTATCTGATTTGAACAAATTATATATCAAATGAAATCACTTTACAAACACTTTGACGTGGACCAAAGTAATATTTTTTCTTGCGCCTAGTTTTTGACAGATGACAGTCAACTTTCTTTTTTCAAATTGCACTGTATATATTTTTTAATGCATTCGTGTAGACTTTTTTTTCTGAATGTCCTTAAGTTAACAGATAAAGCAAAAAAATTATTATTTTTGAAAAAAAAATGAAAAATTCAAAAATCTAGTAACCAAAATCAGCAATTAAAAATCTATTCTAGGTGCTCAAAATTGCCTCCGTGCTTTCGACACTGTCGACACCGTCTAGAAACGCCCATCGTCGCATTCAGAAAAAGAATGGGGGGTTATGATTATTTAAAAATGCAACATTTATGCATTATGTGGTGTGGCATATAGTCTTTGGAAATTGTGTTTCACAACATGATTATTTTCTCGACTCCAGTGGAGATGGTTGTTTCTATTAAATACACCATTTTTGCTGAAAGTGCATTCATCTGATCAAAGTACGCGACGGGCGGTAGAAAATAGGATCTTCTCTTAAATTAATAATAAAGTAAATACAAAATTCAATCCTCCGATGAGCGTTATTTTCATAAAGAGTAAATACTTTTTGTGGTTTTTATGGAAAAAAATTGCATTTCCTTAGAACATGGTGAATTGTTCGTGATCAGGTTCGGCACAACTCGTGCTCGTTCTGATTAGCAGACGAACATAATTTATGCCGCATTGCATATTGGTAATATTGGTATTATTACCAAAAACTTAAACTGTTTTGACAAATTGCGTGACTGACAAACATTTAAATCTTATTTAGTCATTACAAACATTTAGAATATACTTTTCCTAACGTTTTCTTTGATCACTTGATTTTTAAAAAAATTACATGAATTCCTTAATTTCTAGACTTTTCTTTAACGTATGGTTGCTTACATTTTTATATTCAGAAAAAAAATCTCTATAAGAATGCATAAAAAATATATACAGTGCAATTTGAAAAAAGAAAGTTAACCGTCATGCGTCAAAAACTGGACGCAAGAAAAATTTTTAATTTGGTCCATGTCAAAGTGTTTGTACAGCGATTTCATTTGATGTATCATTTGTTCAAATCGGATAAAAATTAAGCAAGATACAGCGCCAAAGGTTTTTCGTCAGTCTGCCTGTATAACACGTTCAAGAAAATTACTACTTTTTTGTAATTTCTTTAAACCTTCTATTTTATTACTGTTTGACTCATATTCCTTGATAAATTTTAATATTTTCTAATTATACGTAGCAGAAGTACAGGAAACCGGAAGAATATATGTTAATTGTATAAGTGTATGACTTTGCAAATGTGATAAACTTTTTTTATTATTTTGTTGTTGTTCTATGGGGGCTTTGCTATTTCCGCATTAGAAAAATTTCCTAATCCATTCCTTATTTTAAATGTGCAGTCATTACCGTTAATTTTTTGTATTATTTGCAATTTTAGAAAATATTGTGGAAAACTCTGATGGGCTCTTTTAAAATTCACGACTTGTTCATATCTTGTCTAATTTTTTTTTATATAAAATGCAAATTAATGTTAAAAATGTTCAGTAACTCGCTCAGTGCGTATTCGACCAAACTCTCATACATTCTTTATCTCTCCTAGAAAAGACAATTTGAAAGTTGTTACGTATGTTGGTTAGTAGGTGTATCACAAACACAAAAAAAAATTAATACAATAAATAATGAGATGAAATGCTATTTATTATAACGATATTTGTTCCCCGATGACAGCGATAAGAAACGTATTTAATCGTGCCTCCGAGTGACGACGTGACGCGCAAATTTCAAAAATGTAAAAATTTCGCACTTTTCGATTTTGATTGGTCCGAATTTGGAGTGAATTCCTTCGGAAGTGATTCACGCACGGAGTTCGCGATCCATCGGGAAATTTCTCACGTTCACTTCTCGGAAAAGAAAAGTCTTTTTTTCGTTCGCACGCCATTGGTAACTTTCGAACGAGCTTACACACCAGACGGTATCTGATAAATGCGAGGACGCGACGGCGACGACGCGAATCTGAGTTTATTTTTTTTTTTCGTGTTTTGATATTTCTATTGATTTATTGTTTATGATATATAAATATAACAACAAGCTTTAATTGAAATTATATATCCATAAATACAAATGTAACACGTATGTATCACAGTATACAGGGATTGTAGGTAGCACATATTTTCACATTAGTGAAAGGGGAAAGAAAGAAGAAAATACGCAAACAGTGCCGGGAGTTTTTGATTCCAAATTCAAACCAGCAAAATTCACAGCCACTGCAAATATCGAGCAGATGGAAAGTCTGACTGTTAGTGAAGTACAATCCAATGATGTAGCTTTAAAATTTTTAGAGGATCAAAAACTAAAAGATTCTGCCACATTTTCAATTTTATTGCAAGAATCGACGACAATAACAGATATTGATTTTTTTCAAAGCGAAGAATTGTTGGAGAAATTTAAAGCTGCGAAATCGATTCAAGCCACCCAATAATACACAACAAAAGAAGGAATTACCGTGGAGGAAATCACTGAAGGTTTATCTGAAGATAATAAATTGAAATAACCCAACGTCTATCAGCTAAATTCAAAGTTGATGTAAATCGAATCCGTAAATGTGGAAGAAGTGGTGGCTGAAACTAAACCTGAAGCATACATACCGGGTGTACGAACACCATCACTAAAGGAAATTCCTTTTGATATTTCTTCGTCAGTTTCAGAAACGATATCCACGGGTCAAGTTACTCAAATAATCATGGAAGAAGTAGAAAAATGCACCAGCGGCATTAATTTGTTGACACATTCAGCAATAACGGAAAAAGAAACCGTAACCCATGAAAGTGAAACAGATAAAGAAGAAACAAAGATGGTTACACAACAAGTCATGCTATCCATGGATGTACACGACACGCTTCAAGTAACCGAAGAAAAATTCAAGGTGTTACTGGGACATTTGACTCCAAATTCAAGCCAAACAAATATACCGCAAGTCCAAATATTGAAGAAACAGAAAGCTTGACAATAAGCGAGGTGCAATCCAACGATATTCCTGACAATCTGCCCGAATATATAAAAGCAAAAGACATGGCAACCTTGACAATATTATCTCAAGAAGCTAGGTCAATGTCACAGACACAAGTTTCGCAAAACGAAGAAGAATTTGACAAATTTACATGGAAATCGGCGCAAGCCACCCAACAATATTCCACCAAGGAGGGTGTTACAATTGAAGAAATTACCGAGGCAATTTCTGAGTCAAAATTCGAAGTGACCCAACCGACTTCTGTCAAACCTAAAGTCGATTTTAGTGGCGTTGAATCTACAGTGGAGAAAATCATCACTGAAAGTCAGTCTGAAGATTACATTCCGGGAACATTTCCTGTGGAAAAACGAATTCCACTTGAAACATCCTCGATTGTTTCGGAGTCCATATCAACCGACTTGGTCGCACAAATCATCTCGCAAGAAAGGGAAAAAGGTACTGGTGGTAATTTATTGACACATTCGGCGATCACCGAGGAAGAAACGATCACCATCGAAAAAGAAGATATTAAAGACGAAACCAAAACTGTAACTCAAACAGCCACCAAGTCTATAGATTTGTTAGAAACATTCCAAGTCAGTGAAGAAACCATACAAGATATGAAGTTTCGGAAGCAAATTCACACCCAGCAAATTCAAAGGAACCAGCAACGTCGAAACAAGCGAAGGTGTCACAATTAGCGAGGTACAATCGGGTGATTTGACCTCAGAATTGCCTGAAGACAAGCAAAAACCCAAAGGCCACACCTTCAATCTTACCACAAGAGGTAGCAGCAATATTCGAAACGGAAGGTGTTGACAAAGAAGAAGAATTTGAAAAGTTTGAGACGCCAAAATCGGCCCAAGCCAGTGGGGAATACACAACCAAGGAAGGAATCACAATTAAGGAGGTGACCTAAAGTACATCGGAAAAGACCTTCGAGGTGACACAACCTACCCACAGTATACAGGAATTGTAGGTAGCACATATTTTTACATTAGTGAAAGGGGATAGAAATCGGGAATAATGACTAGTCGAATGGTCAATTATTGCTGCTTTATGATAGTTTTGAATATGAATATTTAATCTCCTTTTCTATCGAACCTTTCAGGATAAAAATATGAATTCTTCGTTAATTTCCACACTAGTTGGCCTCAATTACATACAATGTGAAATTATTATGTCGCGGAAATTTATTTCTTACCTTTGTTGAGAAATAAAATCTAAATCGTTTTAAAATAGATTGTGAACGTTATAAACAAATCGATATATTTTATATCGTCGTCGACTTACAAGGCTATTTGGTTGGCCGAGTCGAGGCGAGTTTCTTCAAAACAAAATAAAATGTTGGGTTGATTTACGGCGGTATTAGAAAGACCACGCCGTCAGGTCACATTATATCACGGACATATCATGCATCGTTAAAGGATGTGATCTATCCATTTATAGAAGACTGTAACATGCTCCCGATATTACTAATTTGTAGTCCGTCTTTTTTCGCGGCGTTGGTGAATCATTCTACTTTTCTTATATGCGCGTTCCGAACCGCGACGATATTTAATCGAGGAAAGATCGCATTATTCGAAGACAACAGGAAGCGATGTTACCTTTTTTGAAACTAATCTATTCTGAGTAATTTTAGCAATTTTTAAACTTTCTGAAAAAGTTTCAACTTTTCGAATTTAATTTTTTTCAGAACATTTTTGCATCCAACTTCGATTTTATTTTATTGGAATCTAATCTAACAAATAATCACATTATCATCGTTCACAATGTGACTTCACAAAACAAGCACAATGTAAACTTACGGAAATATTCTGTTTATAACGAAATCGAAATATTTTTGTAATCAGAAACTTTCAATTAAAAATTTTAACGTATCCTGTTATAAGTGCCGTCCCTAACAGTTTTAACCGTTAACTTACAGTCACATTCATACCTAGATGACAACGAAGATAGTCGCGAAAAACGTTCACCAAACGATATTCGATTCCCATGAACTTTAACACCGTGCAGCAAGATACAGATGCTCACAAAAGATGTGCCAAATTGTTTTCAAAGCAAAGAGGATGAATTTTTACATATTGATTGGATGATTCAACTGTTCAGGTGTTTGAGATAAAACAACGGAACAATATACAGCGGATTTTATACTTACGCTTGGCATATAAATACAGTGCGCGTCAAAAGTAACGCATAAATTCATTTATGGCTAACATAGAGGTTTTACAGAAAAATCCTTCAAGGGGTATAGCGATTTTGTAAAAAAGTCATTATGTGACGGTAAAAAAATTTCTTTTGCTACTTCCTTTTCATGGTCTACTGGGTTTCACTTTTTTTTAATGGCCTTCCCCCCTTTTTTATGACATTTTCGGGCAGATCATAAAGTTCTCTTTTTGACAACATAACATGTTGTAGGGGTTTTATAACAATATTTAAAAAATATTTGCCCCCATCATGATAAATCATAAAAAAATTGAAACAAACAATCATGTTGTCGCCTATCACCTAGACAGATTTACTTGTCATTTGATGAAAAGTTTAAATTCACATCAAATCATCATGCGTTTGAGCGAAACAGAACGTATCGAAATTTTGATGATGATTGGGTACGGAGATCGTGTAAGACCCCAGCAACAAGTTTGTGTGAGCATACCGAACGGCCCCCGATAACACAATCGACTGTGACCAGAAAAAAAAAGGTTAGGGAGACACGCCTGCAAAGCTGGCGATGACGAAACGTCGATCCTTTTGGAGGATAATCCTCATTTTTCGTCTAACGAGCTTGGCCTAAATTATGATATTAGTCAATCATCTGTCCTAAGACTTTTAAGACGTGAAAAGTATCGTCCTTATAACATTCAGTTGGTTCAAGAATTGTCAGAGGACGATCCTGATCGACGGACGGAATTTTGCGAAAATATGAAATGAACATTTGCTAGGAACATCCAGAATTCGTAGAAAAACTTTTATTCTCAGATGAGGCTACATTTTATCTCAACGGAACAGTTAGTAGACAAAACTGTCGTTACTGGGCAAGAAATAATCCACACTGGATGCAAGAAGGTCATTCTCAACACCCGCAAAAACTTAATGTATGGGCAGGAATTATTGGTGATCATATTGTTGTGCCTTATTTCTTCGATGGTAATTTTACTGGTGACATTTACCTAGGCTTTCTTCGAAACACTCTCCTTCCCACTTTAATCGAATTATTCCCTAATAACTTGGAAACAGGTTTACAAAATAATGAGATTTGATTTCAACAAGACGGCATTCCCCGCATTATGCTGCCAATGTACGGGCATACCTACATGAAATTTTCCCAAACAGATGGATTGATAGACGGGGAGCTAAAGAGTGGCCCCCTAGGTCACCAGATCTCACACCGTTAGACTACTTTTTGTGGGGATATTTAAAAAGTAAAGTGTATCGAAATCGTCTTCAAAATTTAGATGATCTAAAAGAGCGTATTAGAAGAGAAATTTGGGCAATAACACCTGCTGTCCTGCACAATGTCCGACAAGAATTTGTCTATCCTTGCCTACTGCCAACAGATGAACGGTGGCCATTTCAAACACTTATGATTTATCATGATGGGGGCAAAATCGCTATACCCCTTGAAGGATTTTTCTGTAAAACCTCTATGTTAGCTATAAATGAATTTATTCGTTACTTTTAACGGGCACTGTATGTAATAATTGGTCATTATTTATTTTAAGACATACGATCCATTGGTTAATGAATATAGATTTTAATTAAAAAAAAAAAAAAAAGCCACATTGATCGTACACAATCTTTTCATTGTCAAAATTGTATTTTGTTATCGTCAATTTTATATAACATTTGAATGGCGCGAATCTAATGCTACAAAACGAAATCGAATTTATTCATATACAAACAAAAGCAAAAATGTTCGATTCATTCCGATTAAAAACGTAACTCAACAATCGGACCCCAACCTACGCCTCAATCAACTTCCCGATTGTTCCTCCGCGAGACGGGAGTCTGCCATCCATGGGAAAAATTAAATATTTCCATTAGCCTTAATTGCATTCTAACGTACAAACAGAAGATGATTACTTACCGCATTATCGTCGCTCATAAACGACCATTAGACGATAGACTGTGTAAAGCAGGATCATTCAGGCGATAATTTCGATTTCGCTACGTGATAAAATAATTTTGCATTGTCCGGCGAAAAGAGATTAATTTATAGTGTTTTTGATTGTGCGATTTAGACTGGGATCTCCGTTTCAATTTACAGGTTCTGTCGTGGATACGTGCCACTGGCGAAGAATCGCTGGGGAATCAGTTCATTCTGTTGCGGTCCGCCATTGACGTTCCCAGTGTCAAGGCTGTCGAGAAGGAATTTGAAAAGTTTTATTTCAATGCAATGGTAAGTGACTCCATTTTATGGTCTTTTATTTTATTTTGTTTAAAATTTGTATGTTCATTTTCAAGTGCGTTTTTCTTGAAATTGTTATAATGCAGTCATTTTCACAAAAAAAAATTTTGTTTCATTTTAATTTTTCCGAAACAAAATTTTTTTGCCTTGAAAATTCGATACAAACTAAAAAATTTTGAATTTGTAGACATTCTTAAAAACTTCTGTTCATAATTTGTTTTAAGTATGAATCATTTCCGTTCGTTCGATAATAATCGTGAATTTTTCCCGTCAAAACTTATCAACTCGATCGGTAAACGTCGATTTACGCCGTTTACGCGGTCACTTCCTGCGATAATTTCCTGCGTAATGGCAGGTGCTTTCCTCCTTTTTCTTCCGATCCGTTAACGTCGAATTTTTCAACGCGTTCTCCTGTATCGTGACTGGAGATTTTTTTTTACCCCGAAACAAATATTTATGCAATTGTTCGTTTTGACATTACAGAGACAGATCGATAAAGGTTCGGATTTGATCGAGGAGTCGAACAACATACCAGACGTCAAGGGTAAAAATTTGAAAGAATCCGCGAATAATTTAAAAGTGGTCATCAAGAACTTCAGTGAAAAATTGGAAGAAACCAGAGAACGCCTAGAGGAAAGTTCGAGGTGTTTCCAACTGTTGGATTCGTGCAGCGACATCTTGGAAGACGATAATAAGGAGCAAGAGGAATTCAAAAGACTGGCATTTAAATCGGGCAACGAAAAGTTGTTTCAAATTTGCAAGGTATTTAATTATGTGTTTGATCCGACTTATTTAATCCAATTCGGAAAATCTTATTCTATTCTACGGGTGTCCCCGAAAGGTCTGTACAAAATAATAACACACATTCCTGAGACCAAAGTAGGAGGATTTAACCCAACTTACCTCTATTCAAAGTTGCTTTGTTTAGCCGCTAGAGGGGTACAAATTTCCTGAAAAGAAATCGTTTATTCGAGAAAACTTCATAATGCTTCTCGCGATTGGGACCAAATTTAAATCAACGAAAAAATTCACATCAAATGTTCGAGAATATACCGCCTTCTGCATGAATACAAAGATTAACACGTCGTAAAAAGTTGAACTGGTTTCTTCTCAAAATTTCGACATCGTTTCTTAGAGTGTCTACTGGATTTTGGATGCGTTGCCACAAAAAAAAGATGTCGAAATGATGAGAAGATTTCATTTTTTGCGACGTGTGAATCTTTGCATTCATTCAGAAGGCGGTATATTCGAACATTTGTTGTGAATTTTTTCGTTGATTTTCGATCAAAATTTCTAGTTCGTGTTAAAGGTTATTATTTTTTTCTGCCTGAATTATGGGAAATGACGAAATGGAGTAAGAGACAAGAAATGTAGGTAACATATGACTCTACCAGCAAAAAAAGTTTCAAAAGTATTCATCTAATAAGAAACAAATTATGAGCTTCTTAAGATGTGGATGACCATTTTTTGACCACTTACAAAACACGCAGAAGAGAAAATAACGTGTCAAACAATGCTTTCTTTTAGCACAAATCCACATACCAAATTTGGTCCCAATCGCGAGAAGCGTTATAAAGTTGTCTCGAAAAAACGATTTCTTTGCAGGAAATTTGTATGTATCTCTGTAGCGGCTAAACGAAGCAACTTTGGGTTAAATCGTCCTATTTTGGTCTCAAGAATATGTATTATTATTTATGTACAGACCTTTCGGGGACATCCCGTATATACCACTAATTATGTGATTTTTTTTGCGTATCTTATTTCAGAATGTAAAGTCGTGCAGACAGTCCGAATCATTTCAACCTCAGGGCAGAGATAAAGATGATCCAAATATAAATCTACAGCACGAAGCAAACGCAACCAGCACCCCTATTAAATCTCAAAATACCCAAATTCGTCGAAGATCCGTAAGTTCGTTAGCTTTCATATACAAATGCAATCACCACGCCGCGGGTGTTTCCTGCAATTGTTGCGAATCGGACACGGAAAACACCGTTTCCTATAAACTGAAAAAAAAGTACATGCAAACTCTTCAAAATTGTCCGTGTAACGTGACGAAGGACTCGATCGAGCGTAAAAACAGCGTTACCTTAGACGGGATAAAAGAAGTGCGCGAAAGTGTGGAAAATTTGTTAGAAAATGTCGACGATAACGACGATATGTGCGGACGTTGTGACAGTGGCGTATCGACCGCCGAGAATTCGGTGGGAGACGAGAGTGTTTACAAGAAAAAGTTGGATAGAACGTGTTCCTGCCAGTTTTACCGGGAGAGTTGCGCCCTGTGCAGTGCGAACAGTTCGAGTACGGGTTCGAATCAGGACCACACCGAAAACCAGCAGGACAGCATTATCGAAGAAGGAAGCGACGGATTCGTCAAGAGGTAAGTTTCATTCGAATGCGCGATCGTAACGCGTTTTATGGATTGTCGATGTTGCGTTCGTCGTAAATTGTTCCCGTGACGTTTATATTGGTCGTACGTTTTACGTTTCACTTTTATTTTGGAAAAAATCGACGTTCGCTTGAAATGAACTGTCCACCTTCTCGTGTGACGATTAGAAACGTATCGAGCTTTTATGATTTCCTGTTCGTTTAAACGATTGATTTATTAAGCAGATTTGATTTCCAATGATTGCATTTGAATTTATAATAGTTTATTATGTTTCGACACTCTTTCATCTCCCACATGACGAAAAACCGAAAAATCACTTAAATCTCAAAAAGTTATGGAAGAGATTTAAGTGATTTTTCAAAAAAAAAATTATTAAAGGACCATTTTTTTGCTGTTACATTTGGTACATTTTCTTATTAATTTTGTCACAATAGACCAAGGTTTCATGTTTTATAGGAACCAACACTTCAACTGCTAGTAAATACAGAAATCTTTGAAATGTAATCAAATTCTTGAATTTAAATCGTACAAGCTTGCAGTTTGGTTTACTAAATTAATTATATTTCAACAGCGGAAGTGACGACATCGACGAGGAACATTTCGCAGAGGCAAGAAGGAAAGTTCCTCCGGTACCTTCGAACAGTCACCTTCATTGTCATTCGTCCACCTTGCACTTACCAACAGATGCCTTCGATCAAACTTCTGAACCAAAAACACAAAAGTAAGTAAAAAAATCAATCGTCTGAAGATCGTTCTATATTTTAAGTGATGTATTGTCAATAATATTATGAAAATAAAAAAATTCAAAATATTGGCGTGTTTTAATAAATTGAAACGGCGGTGATTTTAAAGGTAAATAGATGTTTGTTGTTTAGAAGACTAATATACGTGTGTGTGGTTTTGAATTTTAACGTCTTAATAACGGTGCCCTTCAACCCTGAATGTTCTATCGTTACCCTTTAAATCTTAGGCTTTATTTTTCGTTTCCTGTGTGCATTAACTTTTTTCTTCATGTTTTACGAAGTCCGTACGCTGTGATCTAAATCATTATTTATCATTTGGAATTTATTGCTTTTCTCTTTATTTTTGCTATTTCCAATTTTTTCCAGAATTGGTCCCTCATTTTTATATGGAAATCTTAACACTTCTTCCTTCTAGATATTCAAGTCTATATAGATAACTCGGTACTTCTCATTAGTAGATATGCTATGGGCGTTCTGGACCAAAAACGCGTTTTATTTCTTATGGAGGTCCCACTACACTTTTTAGTAGTAATACGGGCACCTTTTTTGGTTTTTTGACCCTGACCTTTGACCCTTACCG